>OY829915.1:23201386-23408437 GCA_963691935.1 Nephrotoma guestfalica
AGAACAAAGGTATTTTCCGATTGTTTCGTTTTCTCCTGCATTTATGAGAGCCTTAAGATAATGTACAAGTTGTTTAAGTTGGTTTTATGTTACGGCGCATGCGTAGTCTGCCATTTCTTTCTGGCTTTTCGTTTTTCCTACGCCATTGGCTAAATAACGGAGTTTTCTTTCCGGGATGATAACTTAGGGGTGTATTCTCAAACTGACTATTGTATGACATCATGGAGCCTGTGCAGTTCCTCTTTTACATATTTTTTTCGGTTTTTTAAGTTCTATTTTTCCTCTACTAGCTGCTTATACAATTCCGAATTTGTTTTGTTGTTTGTGAGCTGTGGAGAATTTGGTTTTCCTGTTACATTTTCACTAACCGTCATAATAACAGGCGACTTATGGAATACAGTTTTAATGTAATCGTTTTTCGAGGAAATCCAAATTTATTCATAAACATTGCATGCATTAACCTAATTACATAACATATAAACAAATAATTATGTTTAAATTCTGAAATTTCCGATAGGAGTATGAAACAAAAGTGAATTTTCATCATCATATTACGATCTATGATGAAAACGTACAAAACTATGACCCCTGTCGGAACTGCTGCAGAACTCAAAGCCTGACTTGGAGCTATGCATTGCGCATATGGTTCTACGAAAATGAGTCCTAAAGCTGTGCATCTTCGAATTGGCTGGCAAATGGCGAAAAAGTAGTACGAAAAAAGCGAACCGCGAAACAGTTGAGGGTGCCTAGGCCAGAGAACAGATTAAAGATAAATATAAAATACTTTTTCAAATTGATTTCGTTTATAAGCACAAGATGGTTTTAATGAGAGATGTTGAAAAAGGATGCCTTTTATTTGGCACTTTTTCGTAAAAAAAATGGATTTTAGGAGATATTTAATATTTAAATTTAGGTTAAGCTTTGGTTAGTTATTCCATTACATGACTGACATCTTTCGATGGACTAAAACTAAGAAAACCATTCCATTTGTGGTGTTTAATATTGTTTTCAAATAAAGTTTCCCAACTGATACGTGTATGTCATTGACGCAGCTAGATCTAATTTTTTTCTTATCTATTATGGTACATTATCCTGGCATTCTGTGGTTGATTGAGATATTCAATTCTAAATGTTTCCCAGAGTGTCGGTCCTATATGCTGAATTATTGAAGCAATTGGGAAATCACTTGCGGCCCAGCGTTGTTTATTTTTTCGAATGTGAAGTTTTTATACCAGTGCTTCTAATGGATCACTGTATTGTTAACAGAGATGGGCGATTACGCGTCATCTACTAAATTTTACGTTATTGCGTAGACAACTTGTCGACAACGTAGAAAACTTGTCGACAATGTAGAAAACGTCAACTAGTCGTAGACAACGTCGGCAACCAACTGTAATTCCGCTATTAGTGATTAAATGTTGAACATATTTCCAAGTTACAGATTACATCGCCTGAAAAGTTCCCGGTCTGACACATAGATGGTGCCACAAATTTAAAATCCATATAATTTTTAAATTCAACCTTTAAACGACAAGTATGAAAATTGCATTACATTCCGACCATTAGTTTACAAGTTACAGTTCTTTTAGGGACGCTACTTTTGTTAATTTAAGAACAATGGAAAAAAAGAATTTTGTGTGTTGATTAAACACTGTTTTTTGAGGGGAAAAAATACCGTTCAAGCAAAGCAAAAAATTGATCAAAAAATTGATTCTTCATCCACCGTATTCGCCAGATATGGCCCCCAGGGCCAAGTGATTAGGGCCATGTGATTCCCTCCAAGCTGGAGGTAAAGTGATTTGGCTCCAATGAAGAAGTGATTGCCGAAACTAAAGCTTATATTGAAGACAAAGTTAAATCGTTCTACAAAAAGGCATCAAAATGTTAGAGAGGCGTAAAGAAACTGAACCGAAAATTTGCATTGTTTTTAATAATTAATTCGTTTGTTTTTGTAATTCATATTTTTTTTTTATTATTTTTAATTTGTTAGGTTAGGTTAGGTTAGGTTAGAGTGGCTGCTTCCGCACACTTAGGCCAATAGCGGCCCATTGTGATACCACAGGATCCTATTTTCCCTTTACCCCCGTTAACACCATCCAGAGCTACTTATGTAGCGTAAAATATCTCGCACTCCACAGTCCGCGAGTTCCGAAAGGCTGTTCATCCCGTACACACCTAAGTATTTATGCTTTCTGTATGATAGAGCTGGACACGAGCATAGGAAGTGATCTAAAGACTCTTCCTCCTCTTCGTCCATACAGCTTCTACAAAAGTCATTAGGGCCATGTGATTCCCTCCAAGCTGGAGGTAAAGTGATTTGGCTCCAATGAAGAAGTGATTGCCGAAACTAAAGCTTATATTGAAGACAAAGTTAAATCGTTCTACAAAAAGGCATCAAAATGTTAGAGAGGCGTTGAACTGATTGTAGTGCTCTAGTAGGAGATTATGTTGATGAATAAAATGTATTTTTCCCCAAAAAATTGTGTTACTTTTACACTACCTCACACCGTTTGTTTCTTTAATAATGTGTGCTTGTCATCGATTTTTTGTCTAAATTTTCAATAAACTAATATGGAGGTGGGTTCATAACAGATAAATGTCTCTAATTGTTTTAAACCAAAATATTCAAGATATTTACATCAAAATTTTAAAGTTAGTTCAGATTTGACAATAGCCGATGTCGAAATTGATAAATTTTATTAAGTTAACAAATTTTAATTGAACCCCTGACACGATTTATTTGCGCCATCCTTGAAGGAAGGAATGATCCTTGAACCTACCTTTAATTTTGTTAGTCGGAAAACTACACAAAAAATTGGCGTGAGACTCACAGTCTAAATGATTTAATAAACTAAATAGCCGTTACTAGTTACTAGTTATTTCTAGTTGATACTCAAATTAAATTAGCGAATTAGCATACAATTTCAGTGCATTGTGTTTTACTCCTTCTATTGATAAGTGGGATGAACTAATATGAAGTTCGATTATACTTTGAGCCTGACGCAGACTGTTTTGTCCAAATTTCCGACTAACTAAATTAATGGTTAATTCATACAAGTCGTTGAGAGATAACACAAAGCAAATCACGTCTGATGTTTAATTAAAATTTACTTAATAAAGTAAAATTTATCAATTTATAAACATTGTTTCGAATCGGCTATTGATAAACGTGAACTAGGTTTGCAGGTTCAAATCTCAAGCATGTTTTGGTTTCTGAAACTTAGAGCCACGAATCAATAATTTTTAGGAACTAACCGTCAGTTTAGTTAGTCGGAAATTTAGAAAAAAATCGGTGTGACGCACACGGCTTAAGTCAGTAATTTAGCCGAAAAATAGCACAGTATTAGATATTTTAATTATGTGTGCCTGACGTCGATTTTTTGTCATAAGCCATGGCTTTTTAATTCAATTTTTCGAGTTCGCGAGGAGGTAAGTAACACTTTTTAAAGCATAAGGTAGATAACACAGTCCTCTAGGTATCACAAAAAATATTCAACAAAGTTAGATGGTTTTCTTGTAATATTCTTGTTCTATACAGTTCCATTATTATACAGAACTGTTGAGAATAACGATATTACAAGAAAACTATCGAACTTTTTCAATGGATTTTTTGTGTTATGCAATTTCATCTAAGATACAGAGTGGGCCATCTGTTGGTCCTTTTTCAATCGATGAATTTTAGTACTTAATGCTATCTGTTTTAAAAAATTCTTTGACATATGAAAAGTCAAAAATATGCAATTTATCATCATTTTTTTCGATTTTGGGGAGCTGAGAATCCTCACGTTATTCAGGAAGCAGAAGTTCATCGTCCAAGAGTCACTATTTGGTGTGGTTTATGGACTAGTTCATTGGGCCTTTTATCTTTGAAAACGAACTGGATAATGTTCTTACATTATGTGAATGGGGAACGTTGTCGCAACATGTTAACTGGTATTTTGTGGCCCAAATTGAATGAATTTCGTGCCAACGACCTTTAGTTTCAACAAGACGGAGCGAGATGCCACGCAAGTCGTGCAACAATCCATTTATTGTTAACAAAATTTGCTGATCGCATAATTCGAAGAAAAGGTGAAGTTCCTTGGCCACCAAGAAGCCCGGTTTTAACACCACTTTATTAATTTTTGTTGGATTATTTGGAAGGTAAGGTCTATGCTAGTCATCCACAAACAATTCATCAACTTAAAAACAACATTCGAGCTGAAATTGAGGCCATTGAACCGCTTTTATTGGAAAAAGTCATCGACAATTTTGATTTGTTTGAACTAACACTGTTTTATTTACTTACATTTCATTCATGCATACATCAGCTGATGTATTTCGAATGAATTATACCAGCTAATAATTTACGTCTTTCTATATCACAATAAACACTTATTTCACCCCTTGGATAAGAAGATGATTACCTGTTAGCTTAACAGTTTGTGAGACTAACTACCAAAATCTAGAAAAACTAGTGAGAAAATTTAGATTTTAATATCATTTCTTAGGTTGTTGACGTTGTCTACATCGACATACGACGTCGACAAGAACGCAGAAAATCGCTATGTAATTTTCGTTATAGATTACGTGTCGACAACTGCGTAGATTACATTACGTAACCTACCTCGCCCAACCCTGATTGTTAAACAAAAAATTTGTATGCCAAATAACTAGTTGCCGATTCCTTTATTAAACTCTGATAACATTTTAACCCGCAGTATTTTATTAGATACATCGCCTTTCTAGAATTGTAAGTTCTTTAAATTTACGAGCACCAGTAAAATTCAAACCATTGTTATTGAAAAGGGTGTTTTTAGAGGTTCACATCTTCAGACTGGCAACACTGTTTTGGTTGACACCCGATTTGACAGCTAACATTTGTTTTGTCATTAGTTTGATTTGCCATTTCTTAATGAATAGAGTCGCGCAAGTTATTGAAATTTTGTATCAAAATAGTGGTCCTGTTTGCCAAACTCGTCGTGTATTACGTCCATTTTACGGTCGCCATAATCATCCATCAGAGCGAGTAGTACTACAATGAACAACAAATCACCACGTATGCAATATAAAATCAAAAAAATTTTTAAGACAAAGGAACATTAAATGATTATACAAGTTCATTGGTACACTCGAAAGTTTGATCGAAGGCTGGTTATTTCCGACAATATACCTCCAATTCACAAAATAGAAATATAACTAGAAATAATTGATATCGCCGATATTAACAATTCTATTGTGTGAGTGCTTCTGATAAAACTACACAAATTCTCCATAAATATTGTGGTATTTGTGAGTTGTTAAAGCGTAAAACATGAATAACATTAAGCAAATCCAAATCAGTTAAACATAGCCTCGACGTGTTTCTGCTATATCCGCTACCAACACCATTAAAATATTACTGCAGCAAAAGCTCTCCGTAAATTCCGAGAATTAAAATCGAATTATAATGTATAGTAAAACCTTAGTAATAAGCAATGGATCCGAAGCAACGAAGCAATATTTGGTTAAATTTTACCAAAACCGATGAAACGCACCCAAAATGTGGTCTATGCAAAAATATTTTTTCATACAAAGGAGGTTCAACTTCAAATTTTAAAAAACACTTAAATGCAAAACACCCTGGTGTGAATCTCATACCAGCAATTGATTCTTGTGGGTTTCGTGAGAGCTTTTGATCGGTATTGATTCCGCATATTGCTTGCCTCACCGCACCACTCTAAGTCGACAGGTACTACCATCTCTATATAACAGTTCCATTGAATTGATTATAGTAATTTTAAATAATGCAGAATACGTAACGAGTACGACAGACATGTGGACCAGTTGCACAACTGAACCATATTTGTCAATGACAAGTCATTTTATTAATTCATGCTGGACTCAAAAATCCGTTCTTTTGTGATGTTTCCTATTTTCCGAACGTCACACTACTGAAAATAAAGGGTTATCCAATTCAAGCTTGATAAAGTAAACTTAAAAAAAACACACAAAATATTCGGAATGTATTGTAATTTTTATTTCATTTTACAGATTGATCCTTGCCATTTTTAGTTAAACAAGATATCATTCAAATGTCCTCCACGGGACTTCTTACGGGCCTTGATTCTTTTGCGGTAATTTTCAATGACTTTTCGGCACATTTCGGGCGGTATCTCGGCCATTACCTTACGAATATTAGTTTTCAATTCGTCAAGAGTTTGAGGATTGTTTGCGTAAACACGATCTTTCGCGTAGCCCCACAAAAAGAAATCCAAAGGCGTTAAATCACAGGATCTTGGAGGCCAATTGACATCAGCCAATCGCGAAATCAAACGTCCAGGAAATTTCTCTTGCAAAAGATTTCGATTTGCTCGTGTTACGTGACTGGTTGCTCCATCCTGCTGGAACCACATATCGTCAAGATCATAATCTTCGATTTTCGTAAAAAAATAATCGGTTAACATGCGGCCATAGCGCTCAGAATTGACGGTAACGGTTCGTCCATGGTTGTTCTCAAAAAAATACTGCCCAATCACACCACCAGACCACAATGCGCACCAAACAGTGACTTTTTCCGGGTGTAATGGCTTCTCTACAATCAATTGTGGATTTTCTGAGCCCCAAATTCTACAGTTTTGCTTATTAACGTATCCACCAAGCGAAAAATGAGCTTCATCACTGAAGAAAATTTTGTTCGAAAAATCAGCATCGACGGCCTGTTTTTCCAACACCCAATTTGCGTATGTTAAATGCTCCATATTCTTAAATGGCAGAATGTCAACTAAATAAATGACAGCGTACTTGACGTTTATCTTTGACAGATGTCGGTATACAGATTTCTACTTTATCAACCTCGAATTGGATAACCCTTTATTAAATTTAAAATACAGTATGCTTCAGCAATGGAATCTGCATAAGAAAGTATACAGTATGCCATGTTTTGCCCATACACTAAACTTAATCATTCAGGGCACACTAAAATTAATGAAACCTATCCACATGAAAGCAAAAAATATCGTATAACTTTTTTATCGAAGCACTAATGCCGCGCAAAACTTTAAAACTAAAAAACGATATCTTAACCAGATGAAATTCCACATTTTATATGTTTCAGCAGTTAAAACAATTGCAAGAATGTATTAATGGTGCATTAGGCGTTTTAGATAGCTCAATTGAAAGGTTAAGTTAAGTTGAACGCGTAATCCTGAGGTAATGAGTTATGTGGGTTACTCGAACCTTTAGACTTAGTTACTATCGAGCTAAGTGCAGGTCAAAATATAACATTGTCTAAAGTGATTGCGCTCTAGTGAAAATTAAAGCGGACGTTCGTAATGATTTTAGTGAAGCTTTATTTGGTACTTTAATACCTGGTGTAACCAAGCATTTAACAAAATTTAATTTAATTTAATCGTTAGTATGAACCTGCGTTTTTGGAACACATATTTAAGAAGCGGGCTTTTTCGAATACAGCAAATGTAACTGACATGCTTCGAATGCATGAAAATAATAAGTTGCAACCACAACAAATCCAGCCAGCCAATGATTCTGGGAGGAAAAATATAATATAGGATGATTTTGATAATCGTAATCGGACCATCACAACACCGGACCATTAAAATCTTCTGGAATAATTGAGATTCGTCAGTATAGTGAAGAATCTTATATAGAACGAGTGAAAGAGCCTTTGAGGTGGTGGAAATCGCGAGAAATGGTATACCCACGATTAGCGAAGTTAGCTAAAAAGCACCTATCAATAGTGTAGAACACAAAGTGTGATTATTGTGTCACAATATTCAATCGCCATGGCCTCCGATATAATTAATTTTTTTCTTGATCTTATCAGACCGAAACTGGATACATCTTCTGTTACAAAACTAGTTATGATCATTTAGGGTTGTTCGAATTTCGGGTACCGAAAGGGTCAAACGAACCAGTAAACGCAATATACTTGACAAGGTTTTCGATTGTATACTACTGCAAGGTCTTCTAGACTTGAATTTGGAAGATAAAACAGCTCCGAAATCCTGGACAGTGAAAACTATAATAAGTCGTCTACGGAATTTCCCGGTAAGTTGGAGGTACACAACCATTAAATGTAATCAAGTCAATATTATTCATCGAAAAAACAATTTATCCAAAAAATTTAGTACCATCTGGAATAGATTTCCTAGCATAATTTATTTAAAAAAAATTCAATTTTTTCGAGAATTTATGGTTCAAATGTTTGATCACAAGTACCAAAATATAAAGTTTGTGTCATTTAAAAATCGATAAATTCTTTTGATTTTTGGACATTATTTCCCCAAACAAATCACCATTTTCTTAATGCTCCAACTGTCATGAAAATTCACATTGGTATTGTCTACGCGATGCTGAAAAATTACGTAGAATATTATTTTTGTCAAAATTCGGGAATTTGGCTATTCAGAATATTTTCGCACATTTTTGGCTCTCAAAGGAATTTCTAATGAGGATTTTAGAATTCATTGAAATTTAATTATATCGATATTAGCCGGGTTACTCGCAAGTACTTCTAGCTACTCACAACTACTCTACCCAAAATTTTATTTTCTTATGTTTTACTTCTTACAAACAAATTTGCCTTCCATTGAACATCTACTCACAAGTACTTGCAAGTACTTTGCTAACTCCAATGGAACTCGGCTATTAAGTAATGAAATGGATTATTGTTGTGGTGCCTAATTTATTTGAAACAAATTGGATTGCCGAATTTTTACATTTCAGAAACTTGCGGGCTAAACAGTTGGTCTCAATTACCAAAAGAAATGAAAATGCCATTTTGAAAGAATTATATGATTAGAATCGTCTAATGTCATTCTCTCGGAAAAAAATTATAAAGTATTTTTTATTTCCGTAATTAGCCAATTATTTCCAATTATTTCAGCCAATTCGTCCCAAATTAAAATTTTGTTTTTAATTATTTATTATAACGCATTCTAAAGAAGCTAATTCTAAAACTATAACACTATACGTCAGAAAGAATTGTTAACCTATGTTAAGTTCGTCTAAAATCAAATTATCTGTCATGTTGTGTAGGTTCGGTTGGCTATTTTTAAAAAGGTCAGACAGTCAACGCCTTGTCTTAAAAATAAATTATTAAGTTAAAATATTTGTTAAGCATAAAATGGATTTATATCACTCAATGAATTTTTTACTTCTTTTTTCGTCCCCTTCACATCAAAGATTTTGTTTTCTAGGAAATTCAAAACTGCAAATATTTTCACAATGTTTTCTAGAAGGATCATTCGATGATCCTTTAATTATTTAATATTTTCCAATGATAATTGTTTTTCATCTATTTTGGTGCTCGAGTATCACTGGGACCAAAAGTTTACGAAATGTTAAAAAAAATCGCCATGATTAACTCAAATAAAAAAGAACCCTTTCCGGCCTATGAAGTGCTTAAGAGGTACACATTATTATTTAATATCGCCTGGGATTTAAGAAGTTTGCCTTTTATTCAAATTTAAACATATAACTACCACTGTGGAGCTTTTCGTAGTTTGAACTTATTATTACCAGCTGAAAACATAAGGAACCGGTTCTGGCCTAGGGAGTTCTTCAGAGATACAAATTTTGGCTTAAAATAACCAGCGATTTTGAAAATTAACCTTTCTCTCAAATTTGAACATATGGGCTGAAAGTTATTGATGATTGTTTCATTAAACTGTATATGGGGTCATATCGAAGGTAGCCAATTGTGTCATTCTCCCATGCCTTTTGGTACAGGGAAGTTATATGAGGAGCTAGAAACCTGTTTGGTTAAAATTTCGAAATTATTAGAATTCCGATAATTCTATACTGCCGGCAGAAAAAAAGTATCCCAATATTATTTACGCTAAAATTTATTAATCATCAGTTTTAAAAACAGAAGCTGTTGTGGTCATAATAAATAATGAAGAGAAATTTAAAAACACTGAAACCCTGATAATACTGATACGTAATCCAGGCAGACCGATGTTCCAGTGCATTTCCATATGATAAAATGAGTATATTTTTGAATTTTTTGTGTGTATTTGGTATTTTCAATGTCACTACTCGGTAGGATCCCTGTGATCAGGCTAGCGTAACTTCCAGTTAACCTTCAAAATTAATCGATTATAACAGTTTTTAAAATTTACATACAAAACTGAAAAGCGCGTTTATAGAGACTGTCACTTCCGGTTGGCAAAAGCTTGTCAGTGCAGTTTCATTTAAAACCGAAAATTCGTGATTGATACTTTTGTGAAATAAGTTACATCTAGGCTTAAGTGGCAAGATAAGTAGTTGAAAATTAGTCTAGTTGTTTTGCAGATCAAAGCAAAACGTCGCGAACAGAACTGTTGTATTCTGGGCGGTACAAATATCGAAACATAAACACATATAGTTTGTCCAGTTAGCCTCAAATAAAACTCATATCATAACAAAAGTAAAGGAAATAGCCTTACCTTATTAAGCGGAATCGAGTCATCTTCTTCATTGCAATGTCAAAACACTAACAACTTGAACTACACTTTCGAAAATTTCACTACACTAATACACTACACTATAACTATACACTTTTTTTCACTACACTTGGCAAAATAGCAGGACACTGCACACACAAATACAAAAAGACATTTCGCATATAATAAAAGTAAACTTCTTTTAATTTTCGCGTAAAAATTTTCATGTAACGCGGACTACTTTAACATTTAAAAAATAAATTAAAACAAATTAAACTTAATTAGCTTAGAAAATAATCAGACGCACAAAACAACCCGACTTTCAAAAATATTAATTTTGGTGCGACAGATAAATCTATGGCCCGTTATCTTAAAAGTGTAAACGTAACTACGTAGTAAAATTAGTAGGTTGTAGCATAAAAGTGGAAACATGAAAATTTCCTTACGTCCTCCCTAGATATGTAAACTGAGTTCATATACATATATGAATTTATTCGATTGACAATAAATGTTAAACCCAATTTATTTGAAATGCAATAGAACAACTTTTTAGTATAGACTGTCCGCCATTAATTCGAATTTATCGTATGTAGAAAAAATATATAAATACATTTTTTACCATGTTACACAAACCGTAGATTTGTAATAAATAAAATTCAAGATGTTAAGGTATTAGTACATGTCATCAAAAATTCTTATAAAGAAACTGATTTATAACAGACCAATTAAATATTTGGCCTATATGACTATAAAATTAAACAACTTGTCATTTGAGAAGAATATATGACCAGTCATCAGTTGGTCTATTATTTATTAATTCACCACATTTCACCACTAACAATTTTTGTTATCACACTATTTACAATTAAGTTTCATTTTCACTTTATTCACGACTTTTAATTTTAACGTTACTCACTTTCACTTTTAAATTATGGTGGAACGAGTCTTAACGAAGACCCACCAAAGATTAATTACGCATACATATATACCGAACAGAATATTCCGAATTGCTCATTATAAATCGCAACTGCTCTGTTCTAGACTTTCTGCTATAAACTGCAAAACAACTAAATTGTTATTAACCTATTTCTCTTGCTACTTTAGCCTAGATGTAGCAAATTTCATATAATAATATCATTAATTTTCTAATTCTTAACTCAACAATTTCTGCTAAATTAATGTTTCATCTAAGTGAAGAATCTAGTGTAGCACCAAATCATATTCTCATAGAAAAAACGGTTCATTCTACCTCAGCCTCACCCTCGATGACAATTCACTCAAAAGGTAAGGTTTTCATTTTTTTAGTAGACCACCTTGCTACTCAGAATCGCGCTTATACGTTTGTCTTGTTACTTTATTTATGTAGTCATGAAAACCTCAAACTGGAATTTTTTTCAAATTTATGTGGCTTTTGAAGTGGCGTCTGTTGGCTTGGCTGTCTGTCTATCAAGCTGTGTTGCCTTTTGAACACAGACGGATTGACGGTTTAACATGAAACTGAACTAACAAGCTTTTGCCAACCAGAAGTGACAGCCACTATAAATGAGCTTTCCAATTCGCTTTCCTTCCAACCGGTCAAAATTGAAAGGAATTGAATTTAGATGGTATTTCTGAAATTTGAATAGAAGTTACGTTAGGCTGATCACAGAGATACTACCGAGTAGTGACATATATCAAATCAAGGCGTGTGTGGACCCATTTAAAATAAAAGTTTTTTTTTTAAAATATACTAGATTTTCCCATTTGTAAATGAATTGGAACATCGATCTGCCTGGACTACTTATCAATATTTTGAGGGTTTCAGTGATTTTTAGGATTCACATCCTGGGATATTTTTTCTCTACCGATAGTTCTTTTATCCGAATTCTGATAATTTCGAGATTTTAGCAAAACTAGTTTCAACTCTGAATTTCATGTTGTAGGTATGTGCAGCTGATAACTAATGCTGAGCTTCCTTGTGCCAACAACTGACTGATGTTTTGAGATGATACGTAGTAGAGTGAATGCTGACCAGGTGACCAGCTTCAGCCATATGTTCAAATTTGAGTAAAGGAATATTTTCAAAAATCCCTGGTGATGTTAAGTTAACTTGTACTTAACGAAATTTGTGTAAGCAAATTATGATTGAACAGTTATAGTTTGGTTACACAACAATTTCATGATAATACCATTACCATCAAATCATTAAGAGATCCATAAACATTACACGCCACCATGCCATCGCACAAGAGATGACATGGCAAACGCCTATGTTTACTAAAACATATTTATAAACGGGTGCACCAAATTATTTTGGTGGATATAAAATCAATTTTAAAACCCAGAAAATCCGGTTTTGGGTCATTTGAGTTTTTGGATTTAAGCAAGAAGACGAAGGCAACAATTATTGTCTGCCTATTTCATTTTCGATTGAAATTTAAAATTTTTAAATTTTTTTATTAAATTTATCAAGGTGCTCCGCTTCATACGTTATATCTGGTGACCCAAGACGTCGATTTTTACCGCAAAACAGGTGAGTGATTTTTTATTAATAAAAATTTTAAATCAAAAAGTGCATGGTGTTTGATTTTTAATAAGTTTAAAAATATAAAAAACGAGTTTTGTGATATAGTGGCTCAAGCCTCCATCCGACACTAATTTTTTCTTCTAATGCCAAAAACCGCTAGCCGTTTTTTTATAAGTGCGACAAATATTTTTTTAAGTGTAAACCGTTTATTTGCTCTTAAAAACATGGCAACTATCGGTGACAATAAAATCGATATAAACTATGACACAAATCGTCAACAAAACGTACAAGCCCAGCCTGAAATATCCACGTCAAGACATTTGACGCGGCTATCAGCATCCTGTTATACAAATCGGAAGTGTTGGTTCATACCAGCCGAAATATTAGCCGAAGTGCACAGTGTTGTGCTTCTCGGCAGCACAGGAGAAGAATCTTAAAGAGCGTAAATTCGCATAAATCAAATCGTTAGCCGGGAAAAATTTCACAGTAAACGTGATCACGAAACAATGGATCAAAAATTCACTGATTACTTACAAGTGGTGTTGATTCCTCAACAAGGAAAACCAGAAGAGCATCTCACTACACGACTTTATTGGCACACGGTTTCAGAGCTCGAGTTCAATTAAACACGACATGCGAAAACCGAGCTCAGAAATACACGTGCCAAGCTCTAGCAACAGCTCTATAGAAATAGTGCTAATACAAATTAGCGACCGGCTGGTGAAGCTAGTGAACAATTCATACACTCAGCGATATCCTTTGCGTTCGCCATCGCCATGGAGATCAACTCAATCTCCTTCAAAACATCCGCTATCACAATCAAACCAGGGAAGTTAATTTCAACAAAACAATCAACAATCACGAAGATACCAATTTCCACACAACTGATGTTGGTATCATACAAAATTGGGCAACACTGCATCGAATTGCAGCGGCAGACTTAAGACAACCACAGCACAGCCTTCAATTTCTACGGGATTCGGTGAATCAAATCACATTTCTTATTGATGCCGGCGCAAATATTACTGCTTCGGAACAAATCGAAATTCCGATTAAGTTCTGGCAGCAGCAAATTGTACCACAATAAACACCTATGGTAAAAAATTACTAGACGTTGACATTGGATTAATACGTTCATTTAAACACCGCCCATGTTAATCGCCCCATCATCGGTGCGGGTTTCCTACAGAAATTCGGTCTTTTAGTGGATCTGAAAAGTCTTAAATTGATTGATCCATCCACTAAGCTTTCAATCAACGTAACATCAGCACGCGTTGATACACCATCACTATTGCATTACTCAATTAACAGTGGCTGTTGAGCACTGCTGAAGAACTCCTTCTTTAACAACAACAATTCGCCATAAGGCAGCTTTCCTAGAATTCCTCTATATACTTATGTCAAACTCATCTAAAATTTTCAAGGTCTTCTTGAGCCGGATATGACTGATTGCTTTTTTGAGATAGTATGTATTAGAACGAATGCTGACCAAGGAGCAAGCACCAGGCGGATATTTAAATTTGAATAAACGATCAACTTCAAAAATCCCAGGTGCTGTTATTAAACAAAAATTTGTATCTCTTAAGAAATTTAAGAGATACACATTTAAATAAATAAAGGCAAACTATGTTCAAATTCTCAGTGAAAGTTGTATATGTTAGGTTTAGTAGAATCTTCCAGCTTCGATATGATTTGGATAAAACTTTCAGAAAATTACGACTAATATTTTGAGATGGTACGTATTAGAGTGATTGGTGAACTAGGGGCCAATACCAGCCTTGTGTTTACATTCGAGTTACTGGTCCACTTCCAAAATTTCAGGTTATGTTAAATAACATTTTGTGTCTTTTAGCTAGGCCGGAAATTGTTCTTTTTAATTTTAGTTTATAATGATAACTACCAGCCAAATTTGGCCTGAAACAATTTTAGATTGGCTTAGAATAAACCCCGCATTAGTCAAAATGATAGCCGATCCAGATGATAGTCGACCCAGACTGGGTTAACTGAAACAAAATACAGGGTCCTGGGATTCTCACTAAAATTGTTATATGTCAGTTTATATATTATGTATAGATGAACCTCGTAAACATCTCTAAGGAGATCTTGGAATAAACCAAATGTTGCATTTCGAACACCTTTGGTATCATTGATGTGGTTGCTACAACTCTACAGCAAGAAACTTGATTCCTTTTCTCTGACTTCATGATAAGTATTATTTTTGAAATCTTTTATTTAGTAGGGAAAATGTATTTACGTAATGACAGGTTGAAGGGTAACAAATTGTTCTTCATGATTGTTTAGAACAAATAATGTTAATCCATCCGGATCGGCGGACCGGAATTCGGCTTCCTAAATAAAAGGGGTTTTGATGATTGAATATGACCCTTTTTCTTCGGATCGCAGTAAATATGCCAATGCACTATAATGTTCAATACAAGCGTCGCCATGGAGCATCTCTAAATAATAAATCCGGTGAAAAAATGTTCTTGTTCTTGCGGTACACAAAATTACAAGCAACTAAATCATTAGGATGCAGAATTTTTTATTTATGGAATGGCAGGTTGAATCCAGATAATCGTGTTGCATGTTTGATAGCCTTAAGTAGCATACCAAACCATTACTTGGGTTTTGATTAAATCGTAAACCACTCAAATATTCGACGAGAAGGTGTAACAAATGATGTCGATATTGCAACGTTAAGCATCGGCAGCAAATACAAACGAGCGTAGTAGGTTGTAATTTAATTGGTTGTCTATCCGTCTGTGTAATTGAAAGTGTGTTTAGATATAATTACCATCACTGTTGTGCGGCAAATGGTTTTGGTAATCGTACACACACAAGAACACGGCTGTGTATTATATACTTCTACCTGTGTACGATCCATTGCAAGCATTTGGTAGTGGATGTATGCAAGCTATTATTTTTTGTGTATGTAAGTCATTTACCTACAGTTCACCCAAAGTTAAGTATTTGTGAAGAGCAAACCTTCACTTGCAAAATAAATAAATAAATAAATTTGGGGGAACAGATCCCTGTAAAGTGTTTGTTGGTTGATATAAAGTATCTAGAAGTTAAGTGCCGTGGCCTATAAAACCTTATGTTTAACCCAACCAAAAAGTTAAATGTTCGTGTTCGATGTATTTTATCCAGTAGGTATGACGTTGAGTCAAATAAAACAAAATCTAAATAAATAAATTCTGAACACCTATTTTTAGGTATCTGGCGAAAAATAGTGCATTTATACCTAGTGTTATCGATATCGGTGCATAAGCAGCTAAATTCAAAATAATTGGGATAATTTGCCTACAGAAATTATATGTGAATAAAACAGCCAATGAAATTGTGTTCAGTAGGCGACAGTTATCTTTATTGTGGCGGGAAGTGCACATTTGCGAAGGCCACGGAAGCTCAATTAAAATTCAGCTATTTTTTCTTATTCTTCATTTTTTTTCTACGTTACGCATCAATCTGTATAGTGAAATAGTGATATAGTAGTTAGTTCCGAAAACTTATCATGTACAAATGGTGTCTGATGTATAAAATTTTCTACAACTAAGTTACAGTGATTAAGCCGCCATTATAGTTACAAAATAATCAGCCAGCCTACTTGTTAATAATCGGTCAATCGGTGATGGAAAATTCTACTAACGGATATTTTAAACGAGGCATTTTTCAAGTACAGACCAAACACCGCATGGAAGCGCTTCAAGAGGAGTTTCGGGTAAGTGAGTTACGGAATATAACATATTTTTTTGATGTGTACTAGCGTCAGTTGAATTTTCACCCTTTACGATAAAATAAAATCTATGTATCAAAACAAACGTTATTCGCGGTAGGTAACTGGTCCATTGTACCTTGTAAATTTAATGGTCCAACGTCACAGAAATTTTTATTAGCGAAAATTTATTATAAATTAGTTATTATGTTAAGAATAAAATTTGTGAATAAGTTAGGACTTACATCTCTGATCCAATTTTCATTAGTTTCAATGTTCCTCGAAAGTTGTTCAAAACCAATATGATTGCAATATATTAATACTCAGAAAGAATGAAATACCATAAATAATCATCAATCAAATTATGATGAAAATAAATAAAATCCTTATATATACATCCCAAACACACAAAATTCTTATCGTTTATTTAATTTTAATAAAAATAAAAATAAAAATGTGGTCCCACTGAACCATAAATCATACAAGGATGTGTACACAATTTTTTATTATTATAACAATCATAAATTTTAATAATAAATTAATTCATTCCTTTTGAAACAGCTCATAAATTTATTACAAATATAAAAAGTTTTTTATTTTATTTTTAATAATAATTGAAAATCATTTCATATTAAAAATTAAACATTATTGAAATAAATAAATAAAAAAATATGTGTACGTATATTTTATTTATTTAATAAATATTACAAATAAAAATTGAATTTTATTTGCATTATTATTGAAATATGTACGTACGCGAATAGTGGGCACGTTTGTCTCGCACGGTGTTGTACTCACATTGTGTCGTTGGTGGTGTCTCCGCATACAACACACAAAAAAAAAATCATGTTGCTGCTATTTTCTGTAATTGAAATTGGTTATTTTGTTGTTGATAATAATTTATAGACCAGTTTTATTTATTATTATTATTTTTTTGCATAATAGAGGCTGCACCGAAAAAACGATTGTCA
This sequence comes from Nephrotoma guestfalica, assembly GCA_963691935.1. Taxonomy (NCBI): domain Eukaryota; kingdom Metazoa; phylum Arthropoda; class Insecta; order Diptera; family Tipulidae; genus Nephrotoma; species Nephrotoma guestfalica. The sequence continues at coordinate 23,218,985 of OY829915.1, forward strand.
CCGGTGAAAAGGTTTCATTATATAGCTAGAAGCGAGGTATCTACTCGGGGTAATATTTAATTTATAAACATCAGGCTCGAATATTATGAGTGGGGTTGCTGTACCACAATATGTATAAAAATATTTTATATTTTGCGTATTTGTGGTTAATATCGTTGTATTATTCACGTATGATTTATGTCATTTAATATGTGAATGTGACTTGATAAATTCCGATTTATTTTTGACACTACTCGTTTATCAAAATTTCTCAAATAAGTGAAGTAACAGTGATTTACAAAATTAATTAACTTAAATTTTAGCAAATTGACAAAAAAATGTCGAATCGCATTTGAAATTTTATGTGTTAAAGGTTTATGTTTCTAATGTACTCGACTTGACATGTGCGCTATTTTCAATATTTAGTGCATCGTATACACACTGCGGCTAGTATTCCAAAGACTCATAAGACTACAGAAACAGAACTTCCATTTATTTATTTGTTCAAACAAATCTATTCAAATTTTGATTTAACATTTAAAATTTAAAAAATAATTCTTCAGGATATTTTCGAAGTTGTCCTTTGATAAATTCAAGTCAAATAATGGGGTTATTTTCTCCATAGTTTGTGGACTCGTTTTATATCGTGGACTATCTATTCATATTGAGCGCAACGAAGACAATCATTGGCACACATAAGGAAATTTTAACTTAACAAAGCTACCAAATTTAGGGGTTTGTTGTTCACTTTGAAGTTTGATGATTGATTATAACATTCAAACAGTCTTCTACTGAACTAAAACAATATTTAATTAAATTTCATTGGTAAGTTTGTAAAATTATCAAAATAAAAAAATGCTTCCCAAAACTATAGTAATTGGCACGATGACATAGCAATTGGCATCCTGAAAAGTACAATAATTGGCACCTGAAAATTATAATTATTGGCTCTACACAACTATTTTTTACTAGCAAACAACTATAGCAGCTAGCTACTTGTCATCAGCCTCTTTCTGAATTTGCCATAGCTATACATTGCCATTTTAATTCCTTCAAACATTTAATGTTTCATTCCATTGTACAATTTGTACACCTGATGCCACAGGCGTCGGAGTTTATATCCCCCGACATAAATTTTGTGCATTCTGCGTCATGAATTTCTCACGACATACGATACTTGTTCCAAGTTCATCCAAATTTTTTCCAGGCGAAAAAAGTTATCGCACATGAGGTGGTGGATTGGACTCTTTTTGAATTTCCGCTACACTTCTTTATCTTTTATGCTGTTGGCAAAAGTTTTGCAATTTTGTTTTGGGTTTTTTGTTGGGTTCTTGATGTCACCTTCGGATTTTTTTTTGTAATTTTTCCATTTTCTTTAAGTGCTTACTTCTTAATTCTTTCAGCTTTCCTTTCTTCTTTGAGTTATTCGATTTTCTTTTATTCTTCCTTTCCCCTTTCTTCATCTTTTACCCATAATGAGTTGGTAAATACAAAACTCTCAGACAAGAGTCTTTTTGAACTTTTGAACCCTATCTTAATGGTGTCTGGGGCCAGTCTAATATGTCCTCCATGGGTGTATAGGCTTGTGTATTTGGAGTTAATTTAGTGCAGGAAGGAATGACAAATTAAATTTTTTTTTTGGATTTTTTCTGGGATATCCGTGTTCCCATCAACGGTTAAAATATGTTCTGAAGACAAGTCAAATTTATCATTAATGACGGTGTACGTTTGAGTAACCGAAATTTTTCAAAATCATTTTCATTTTCAATTACTTTGTCGCAGTAAACAAATTCGTTAATATTGGCAATATCTATGCCAATAATGCCTTCTGACGAGAGTGATGGATTATCCGTCTGCGAACCTTTGTTTTCCGCATTTCCTTTCATCGTTCTTTTAAATTTATTAAACATAAGATATGTATAAATCTTATGTAAAGTTTAAGAATCATCTGACCTATCTTTAATATCTGCAGCGTTATCAAGTGTTTCCAACATTGCTGCTTTTTTAGTTCCTAAAATAGTACAGCATTCATGAAAAGCATCTGTATCATCTGAATTTTTAATATTTTGAAAATGCGGTACTGATGGGCTACCTAATCACTTGGACGTATTTAAGGCATACTTATTCCCACTTCTTTTAATAAAGAACCAAATATGTCCCTGGTGAGATTTTTGCTAGAATTATTACGCCTCCATTCTAGCACTGAGCTATTCCATGCACTTTTCAGCGGTTCAAAAACTGCTACGTCCGCTGGCTGCAAAATTCTAGTTGAGGTTGCATACCGAGCAATTAATATAATATGCAATTGGACGGAAAGTTGACTAACTTGTAAAGTAAGATAAGTGCTATGTCCATCTACAAAATGAATAATTGGGAATTTAATTTTGTTATCTCGAAGATGCGGATAAAAAACTTTCGAAATGTATTCGGAAAATGTCTGTTTAGTCATCCATCCGTTTTCGCTAATCCCATAGCCTCAAGTATCTGCGGCACCGTGCTTCTGATTTCTTATCGCACTCGTTTGTAGGGGTAAATAATCATTGGTGGAGTCATGATTCCCGAGGCTGAGAACAAAAACATGACGGTTAGATTTGATTTTGCCAAACCCCTATCAACTTCGTAGACCCTTTCGCTGCAATAACAGTTCTTGTTTTAGGGCACAGCATGAAAATTGTTTAATCTCCATTACGTATGCGGCTGGGATCGCTCAAAATGGAAAAATAATCATTCTCCAATAAATAATTTTCTATGGAGTCGAACCATTTGGATATGTTGGTAACTGCTACAGTAGCACTGGCAGATGAAACAGGATCTACTACTCTTAGTGTTATGGAGGGATGTCACTTTAAGAATGAGTGAAACCACCCTTTCCCGGCAAGTTTTCTTCACCAAAAGGATGATCCCGATTATTTACCTCGAGGAAATTCTTGACTGCATGAATAATACCTTCCTTCCATTTAAGGAAACCTTTTCGTTGGGATACTTTAACCCAGTCTACGATTGCCAGCTCCTCCGTTTCAGTTAATACTGTTGATGGGCATGGTCGATTTTCGATAGGAATACTATACAGGTCTCACCTCATCGAGGACCTTTTGCAGTTGGCACTCGTCATAAGAGTTCTTACAATTAATAGTGTAGTGCAAACAATTCATTTAGCGGCACCCCGTGTCAATAATTGGAATTTAAGTGATATGTGGTCTCACTTACCAAACCAATGCACCTTATCAAAATTGACTAAATATTAACCAAAAAAAATAATGCACAACACGTCATTCCAATACCGCAATTTTATTGCAACTGATGGGTTACTATATACAACGGAAAATTATACAAATGAGTCGAGAAATACACACAAATAAAAAAATAATCATTCGATTTAACGGAAATTTGATAATTCTAAGAGAATCGTTATTTCATGGGCGGGTACCAATAGTTGGGTCAAAATATGTGGATGCCAATATCTGTGTTCGTTACGCGATATGTTTTCCAAAATGTAAACTGAATCAATGTGACTAATCATCCGTGCATCTTGTTGAGTATGGAGGTAACCGAGCCACATTTTCATGGAATAAACAAATAAATAAATAAATTGTGATGGAATACCTTTAGACAAGCCCAGAATACCGTAAGACAAGACCTTAAGAGTTTCTTAAAATTAACTTCTCGAATCACAGCAGTTCTTTTACAACTTATCTAGCTATAAACCATCTAGCACCATTCAATCTAGGCAACCACCAACATCAGAAAATCACAAATAGTAACCAAAAACACTACATACCAATTTCATCATGGTAAGCTGAATTAGAAAAACCAGAAACTCAATGGACAATCCTGATCAAAGAGGACGACTATACTTCCCATTGGGTCCACTTCCGAGTAAAACCAAAATTTGATCCACAATTAAATATATCCGGTCTGGAGCTGCTCCCAGTACCGATGGCATTTCAATCGAACTATTTAAACATGCATCGAACAATATCATCGAAGCAATTCAGAAAGTTATCAAGACCCCTTGGATAAAAAACGAGCCTCCATCAGAATGGACTGAGACAATGAAAAAATTAAAAATCCCAAAAATATGCACAGAACTGCTGCTGGACCGATTTTATGACAGTTTATCTTTGCTGCAATCATATCAAGCACCTTTCCTAGAGAACCAGTCAACCGAAGATCATATGCTCAACATCCGTAGCGTTATAGAAGTGGAGTGGCAGACCGGACACCGAGTATACAATCGATCTATCTAAAGCATTTGACACCAATAATCTTGATGTTATACCGGAGTGTCTTCAACATTATGTACCAAATTACCTGGTCAATCGTATTTTTAAAACCTGTTTTTGTAGCATTCCTCAGTGGCATGGTTTAATATCACCACCTCGAAAATATCCAAAAACAAAAGAGTAAAGCAAAGGTGGCGAATTTCCCAAATAACTGAACCACTTATACATACAAGAGTTAATACATGTTCTTAAATTCGCCGATTTAGAAACTAATCTAAAAAAGATGTACCATCCTCATTAGAGACCCAAATGCAACAAGTGCGAGCATCCAATTACTTTTATCTGGGATTACAATCACAGTTGTCGAAGTGATGCGATACCTAACGACTTACTTAACTTCAAAATTAAGTCGACCGCTTACTATACGAGCCCAATGTCATCAAGCACGTGTCGTTGTACGTAGTACGCAAAACTTTATCAAAACAAACTCCTTCAGAATAGAAGATACTCGTACATATTGTCAAGACTACAACTGTCTTCAAATTCCTTTAAAGCCGATAAAATGTCATCAAAAATTATATTGATACGATGTTTTTGCTGGATAGTTCGTACAATCCACTAGTAACGCTTGGTTTATAGACTGATTGAAAAAACTTCGCGAACATGTCAGCTATATCTTTGGAGTTTGAGGAGCTAGTATTGTAATAGGTCATATTAGCAGGGTATCCTTCAATGCCGCTTTTTTTCCTAAAGTATTTCCAAACTTGTTTTTGGATTTAGTTTAATTCCTTCAATTTGATCGAGATACGACCTGTACTTTGAGTTTACATAAATTTCAAATTCGTAAATATGTTGTAGAAATATAGTTTTGTCCGCTTCTAACCCGCTTTTCAACATTTTTGTATATGCTTTTGACTACCGATTTTTTAAGTTAACCAGTCTATCATCGAACCACTGAGGCTGAGCATTTTGTGGTTTACAGCACATAGATACATAAAGTTCGAAGCCTGCTGCATAATGTCATTAAATTTATCAACATTTTCGTTTATATCATTGGAATTGAGAGTTGTTTGCCAGTTGATGGATTCTAGGTAACTTTGTAGCCCCACACGGTTTGTTTTTTTAAAGTTGTATTTGGTTGGTTGTATGTGTTCCGAACTCGCCATTTAATTAGTTTAGTCAAATACAATATCTAAAGATTTGTGATTGCTATCACTTATGACAAAAAAAGATAACACGGATTCTGAAATTTCAAAAGTGTCAATGTCGTTGCTGAAGACAAGATCCAATAATCTGTCGCGATTATTAGGAATTGTGTTTATTTGGATCAAATTATACCCAAGCATAGCATTTACAAATAAAGATTCCGCACCTGTTGTTATATCGCATGGTAAAATACAATTTTGTTCCGGGTCCAAATTCCAGATTATATTTGGAAGATTAAAACCGCCAAGCACGAAAATTAAATTTGACGAGTTTGTTGTATTAATAACTTCTTCAACAGCGTTATGACCACTATTGGATGAAGGTGGTATATTGGGTGATTTTTTTTAAGCTGAAACATTCAAATATCTCGGAAAATAAGCACTCTACGAAAAAAATGTCCATCATTAAAATTTAATCATCCTGGGGGGTGGGGGGGGAGGGGTTTACATACATTTGTGCTAAAACTAGTACCGCTCCTCCCCTTCTTGTAAGTGGGGCAGGGGTAACTTTGAAATTAAAATATTAATCCCTATTTTGTATTGCAGATTCGGATTCTACGGTTTAAAGTACGTAGGATTTCTTTGAAACAATTTTTTCGATTTATGATAGATGGCGCTGTAATAACGATATTATTTTTTTTCGATTTCTCCTACTGAGAACCTATGGATACGATTCTGCAGTACGTTTGTATTTAAATTAAGACGTGTAGAAATTTTGTAGTTTAGGTCTGTTCCGCGACAGGTAGTTTTTAAGATTACAATTTTCCAATTTTTCGTCTAAGGCAACACAAATTAAAATATATGAAGCTCTAGATGAAGGTTTAGATTTAAATGATGAGATGATTGATTTGTTATGGGTTGGTTTAATATCACTGTCATGTTCGATTTTCGCAATGTTTAGATGACTAGATGTTACTCAGTCTTGGAGTAGTTGTCTGAGGATGAAAAATACAATAAGCCACCGTTTGTATCGCACATTGTAACTATGATTTTAATGGTTTTTACTATCACTGTCTTGATGAGATTTTCAGAATGCGAAAAGTACGTGAAGGATTGACATCACCAATCTCACCCGTTGTACGTATTTTGAGACCACCATTGAAGTTATACGTCGAGTTGCTCGGTTTACACGTTTCTAAGTTATTTGTCTGGTTTGTCTGGTATTCTGTGTTCTTTTCTTTATGAAAAGATCCTTTGGCCTCAGAAAGGCGTCAGAAATTTATCATTGAATAAAATTGTAAATAATTGACATTGATTCGATAAGAAACGTAGTCATTTACTTTCGGGATGACTCGAACCGCATGTAAATTTTCAACTTGAAATTTATTTTCAACAAATCTCTTGAACTGTTCATCAGTTACACATTTGTTACACATGTTACACATGTGTGGTAATAACTATAATTGTTTCAAGGTCATTTGTTGAAACAGTGGGAAATGTTTGGATGCAGTTTTCAGATTGAGATAGAGGTACTGTGGCATCTACATTTGTTACGTTGCGTGTTGATCGGACTCATTTGTTTATTTGAAGTTGTCACCGGTTCTGGTAAACTTACTACAGTTGTTTTTAGCGCAGATGGCGAGAAAATTTCTTAAGCTGGGTGTTTTGTCATCTATAGAATTTATTTGTTTGTCATTCTGGACTTCATGTTCATGTTGAGTAGGTGGTGTATCATGCGGAATGGATATGCTTTGTGAGCGAGTGACAGGCCTGGTAGTTTGCCGGGTTCTGTGCTGCATGCATGAACAGCATGAAAGAGTTAACTCAGCAATGAAGCAAACAACAGCAGCAGAGGCTTTGGTAAATAAACCAAACGAATTACCCTAATTAGCCTTTATTTGGAGATACTTCTAGGTCCAATATAAGAGATAGACACGTTTGTTTTGGCCAAATTTGGAATTCAGTGTATTTATGATAGCCAAATGCGTCTTGATCTTCTATATTCTGATCTAGTACAAAAATTCTAATTTTGTCCTAATTAAAAATTATTAAACATAATACGTAAATATTTCATTAATATTTATTTAATTTTGTGGCCATTTTTATTTGTTGCCCAGAATATTAGGAAAAGGGTTTTCCAATAAGAGGTTGCGTTTTGAATAGCCTGCTATTTAGACGGTTGTCAATTTGAAGCTGCCATCTTTTGACATTTGACAAGTAAAAACTATCCCATTACTAAAAATGGTACGATAGACACGCTTCAACAATGCATTGAAATTGATAAAATTCATTACAAATTTGGTGAAAATTTTGCAGTTACAGTTTGTAAAACTAAAGCACATTTGTGTTGTCGTGAAGCACCTTCTCGGCCGGCAATAGTGAAACTGGTGGAAAAATTTGAGCAGTTGGGACAAGCTAGTGATGTGAAGAATCGAAACCGTGTGTGTCGCTCAAGAACAACTGAGAATATTGCTGTTGTAGGCCCTAGTGTTGACGAAAACCCAGGTTGTCAATTCCTCGCCGATCTTTGAAATTAGACATTCCACAAACGACAATACACCGTATTTTGCGTAAAGACTTAGGTTTTAAGGCTTTTCAAGATCAGTTAACACCAGAACCCAAGCCGGTCGATCACCTAAACGTCGTATCTTCGCTGATTGGGTCCTTCAAATCCATCAAAATGATCCGGATTTTCATAGAAAAATCATCTTCAGTGATGAGGCCCATTTTCACACACACTACGTGCCACACAAGCAACGAAACAATCGCATTTTTTGCAAGACAAGTTTCCTGACTGTGTTCTTTCTCGAAGAGGTGATCACAATTGGCCACCAAGATCTTGTGATTTAACACCTTTAAACTTTTTTCATTGGAGCGAAAGATGAGGTCTATGCCAATGCTCCACAATTGATTCAAGACCTTAAAGATGGATGGAATTTTTTTCAATATCAAAATGAAACCTCTTATTGGAAAACCCTTTATTATCAAATTTGTAGCAAGTTCAATCTACATTAGCAATTAAAAAAGAATCAATCAATGGTTTAATCGGTTTATCCGAATTTAGTGTATTATATTTACTAACGCATTTAAATGTTTTTAGGATTTAGGACAATACTCAAGACAACTTCACTATTTTGTACAGTATAGTGAAATTTGTTCCAAAAAAATCCCAGTTTTTTTAGGACAGTTTAGGACAAACTTCACGCGAATCTTTGAATGATTCGTGTCAGAAAAATGAGTTAAAGTGTGAGTCTGTGAACTAATGAACTAATGTAATATCGTCAAAATTGTTGTTTGATGCTAGACCTTTCAAACGATATATGTATTTCCCAACCTTTCGGGAATATCTAAAGCAATATTTTGGTAGTGGGTGTTTTGGTGGTGTTTAGGGATGATTTCCTACAAAAAATTTAACGAATTTTTTATCACGCAAGAAATAATTTAAATAATTTTTTTAATCTTATATTGACAAACGCAAACTTCGTTTTATACTAAAAGTTTATAAATTATATTATTTTGAAACAGATAACGCTTCAATATTAAAACGTGTCAAATTTACGTTTTCCCATTTATCTCGCCGCACACTTAGCGTAATTAGAATTAGTCTAAAATGATATGAAGATTCTCCTTCAAGGGCATGTAATTTTCCAATAAAAAATTCTAAAAATTTTGTTGGATTATCACGCATATATACGCACACATGATGCTGATTGATAATTTGATAAAGGATACATCTAGAAAAAAGCACAACTCGTATTTTGTGGTATTTCATACTGAAGGGTATTTAGGTGTTCGGTATTAAAAAATCAGTTTTTGTGAGTATAAAATATACCTACAATTCCGGGATAAAAATTAAACGGAAATCCGGCTTGAAATATTTTTGATAAAAAACGAATTTCTGTACAATACACTACAAAGAGCTTTATTTAGGATGTATTTAAATTTTTCACAATAGAAAATATGTTTTATGTAGTATTAATGTCTGTTGTATATGTCCGGTTTTCTCTATACAACTTTCAATGTGTGAGTTTTATAGCAGTTTTGGTAAACACTTTTCGCGTGACTAAACGTAAAATCAACTTAAGTGTTTTACCTATATTTTGAATTCAACAATAAAAATGTAATATTAACAACCATAAAATAAGCCAATTAATGTTGGTTAATTACTTTATTAAACAATTCAATTTCACAACATAAAATATGTTGATATGATAATGAGGAATAAAACATTTCCTTAGGTATGATATTGCAACGTGTTTTCTCTTTTCTTCTTAAAATCGAATGTCCTCAATTGGGCATTTTAGAAAAATGATGTTTGGTTCCGATTGGTTCCGATGTTGTCATTGGTTACTCTGTGGTTTCGATGCTGATAATTAATATTCTACACGTGTAGGCAATGAGGTTGGAAATGTAGAGAATATAGAAATCTGTTAGCATTATTTCTGTTAGCAATCATCAAAATTCTTTGGTTTTTTATTAATGGAACCATTTCAACAATCCATGGTAATGAAGCACATTTATATAGATGTTACCGTTAAAGCGCAAAATTGATCAAATAAACACCCGTAGTTAAACAGTTAAATTTTTAACCAAATCACTTGTTGGCTCACATAACCATAACTTCGACTTCCTAAGACCAATCCATCTCCACTTGCGCTTCCTCATTCATGTGTGTATAGCTTCATTGTCTTGGGTTTCTTGATATTTATTTTGAGACCAACTTCTTTTGCTAGATGTGCTAGTTTCTGTACTTTGTCTTGCATGTTTGAGTGTTAGCAGGCATATGTCATCTGCATAATCTAGATCTCGGGTTCCCAGAAATCATCATGGAAGTCTTCATCATCATGGAAGTCACAAATTAAGTAGCGAACATTATATTCTAGTGTAGTATTACTAAGCCATAGTTCGCTTTTCAAATTAATGTCAGTTAGTCTATTTCTATGGGAATTTTTTGCAAATATTAATCTCGAGAAAAATTGTTCACAATTATACATTTTCTCAAATAACGTAATTAGTTTTAAAAACAAATTTCTAATTTTGGATAATCTTTCTTAGTGTAAATAAATTGCGAGGAAACTGTTTTTATCGTCTAAAAATGCCTGCTTAGCAAGTATATCATTTTGTAGTTGCAATAATTCCAGCTGAAATTTTTAATCAACTAAATTAATGCCGATCAAAAATGGATATGAAAACAACTCAAGTTCTATTAAGCTGAAAAGTTTCGAAAACCTTTAACGATAGGTTGTACATCAATTTCGCAATATCAGAAGCAAATGTGTTAGTGTCTTTCTCATCCATAGATACGGATTGGATTGCTTTGAAATGGGCCCACTGGTTTTTAAGCAGATGATCCTTGAATAAATTCAACGTATCAAATATGGTTGCATCTTTCCCTTGGAGTTTAGTATTTGTCAACGAAGAAAGCCAAATTAAGAATAAATTCGCTATCAGAAAATTGATGGGTTTCCATTCCTTCGGATTCCATAAATGTTTTAATTTCATGTCGGAGGTCAACAAATCTCATCCAGCAATTCTTTCGGCTAAGCCATCTCACATTCGGGTAGTAAATTACATCGGATCCTTCAGTTTATTCAATCGAACGTAGTTAAAAATTCTTTGAACTTTGTATGACGAAGTGCACTCTTCCGAATATAATTGACAGATTTTATTACAAAATTGATGATCGGTTCCATATTAAGAGTGTTCCCACATAAATTTTCAGTATGCAATAAGCAGTGTATATAAACTCCTTGGAGATTTGGGTATAGTTCACGAATTTTTGAATGAAGCCTTGTTGCAGCACTGGATTTTGTACCGCGACCATATTTCGTAAGTCAGCTTTGAACAACTGCAGTTGCGTAATAATGGCTTCAAAAATATTTTCTCCAGTAATTTAATCTTTTATTGAAACCAAATTTAGCAGTTCTTCGGTAACGATGAAATTGTCATCTACGACTCGGATGAATATAACTAACTGGGCAGTGGCCAAAATATCGGTTGTTTCATCAAAACAAATGGAAAAATATTTAAACCGAGCAATTTTATTTCTCAAATTGCCTTCGATTTTAGAGGAAATATCATCAATCCTACGACAAACTGTATTTCTCGATATGTTGAGTTGTTTAAAAAGTTTCACTTTGTCTGGGACTAATACTCCCGCAACTGCAACTAAGCATTCTTTTACAAATCCACCATCTGAATGTGACTATAATTTTGTGGCAATTTGTTGGGAAACCAAAATGATGGCTAATTTTGTATTTTCACGTTTAAAAAGCTTTGTTGATTTAGTTTTTCTTTTTGTAATTTATTGACCTCATGGTGCCATTGTTAAATTGACAACTGGTCATACTTTTGCTTGTGCCTATTCAAATAATGCTCCTTAATATTGTGGCCTTTAAGGATGATATAGCTGCATCACATATCAAACATGTAACAGTGACCCCCTTTGGAAAGTCATTAGTCCAGGATTCCTTGAACAAGCGATTTTCATCTTTCATTTTTTATCTATACAAGGGATTAACCTGCATTTTTTGTATTTAATTTAAATTTAATATTCTTACCGCACCAAATCATATAGCTAGCCGCAGTTTGGGCACCAATGATCTAGATCATTGAGTTAAACCGTTAATCTCAAAACTATCTGATAGTATTACGAACAGAAGTGGCCAGGGTAGGCATCTTTGTCTTACTCATTTGCCGTTACAGTATGATACACTTTGCTTGTCCTTGTATTGAACGTGATTACCTGGTCGATTATGAGTTCGATTAATTTCTTTGGGATTCCAATTTCACAATGATGTGCATGTTGTGTGACTATGATATGATCGGTGTAACTTCGACCTGGTCTGAAGTCAGCTTATTCCTTTCTTAAGTTTAGGTTGACTGTTGGTGAAATTCTATGTAAGATGAAAATTGCTATATCTTTATGGTTATGTTGCGGGATATATTTTTGTATACTTTTCTTGAGTCACTTTTATTGGGAATCGTTATAGTTAAGCCTTGTTTGTTTGTTCACCGTTTTATACCGGAATTTTACACTTCTATTATTACTTGCGTTGAAATTTTTGTAGTTTCCAATATATCTCCTTTGAATTATTAATGTTAATCTTGATTTTAGCAATAACATCGTTAACTTCCCGCACCGTTGGTGGATGGGTGTTTTCAATTCGTTAATATCGCCAATTATTAATTTGAAGATTTGTGTATCGTTGATGGTGTTGTCTCTGCAGCCTCTTCTTCTGCATGAGAATGTTTTCAGTTATTGCTTACGGCCACTCCTTGCCATTTTCTTGATTTCTCGTGTCGTATTTTTATATTGACATTTCAGGTCTGACCTATTTTGATGGCACATTTGCAACTTGAGTTGCCAGCGTTCCTTCATTTCCTTCCAAGTTTTGTTTCGTGTGTGTTTCGATATAGGTTTCTTTGATTTGTTTTCGTTGTTGCTCTACACTGATGGCTGCTTCTTTATTGGTTTGGGTGCTGTGCTTGAGCGCTTCGCAGAATGTGTTTCTTGTGTTGGCATCTTTTAATCTGTCGTCTTAATTTTGAATTGTGATGTTACCAGCTGGTGGTCACTTTGAATGTCTGTGTCACTCATTGACCTTACTTTTTACAATGATGCCAGAAATTTTTTATTTATTTGGTGTGTTGTTCTGCCATCAACATCACTTCCTTTAATACTCCGACTAAAGTGAAACTTCAATTAGAAGAATGAATGTCTTCTGCTATATAGAGTGTCCCATTAAAATGGCCAATTTTGAAATTTAAAAAAAAATTCGAAAAGTACTGATGTTTTCACTGCAATAAGCAGTGTAGATAAGGAGGTTATGTATGAAACACAATATTCGATAAATTCTGACTGATGGCACTCTTTGGTCCTTTGAATAAAATTGTCTATGACATTTTGGCATAGTGCCAGCTCAATTTCATCAACGGCGCTTCGACTATCGTCTTTTAATTTAGGCCTTATTCTTCGGTTATTGGCACGTACCTCGTGTTTTAAAAAAACGTAGTAGCAAGAAATTCAACGGCGTTCAATCGCATGATCTTGGTGACTAATCCACATCGGCGCGGCACGAGATAATTCTTCCTTCAAATTTAATTTTTAACAATTTAATTATTTCATTCGCTATGTGGCAGGTGGCATCGTCCTATTAAAACCACATGTCTTCGAAACTCATTTCAGTAATTTGTGGCCAGAAGAGTGGTTTATCATCCCACGGTATCGAATGCCGTTGACGGTGATCCAACGGCATTCTCGAAGAAGAACGGCCCAATCTCTTCGCCCAGTCTCTTTTGAAAGCCTCAAATTTCTCTTCAAAACGCTGTTTTGCCGACACATAACAAAAATGGCGTAATTATAAATAGGCGGTCTTACTGGGCCACCTTTACTATCTCGGGTTTATACGTAACGGAAATTTTAGATAGAAATCATTTGTTCCTGGTTGGTACATTTGCATTGGTTTACTTTTTTTTTATTTTATATTGTTGGTTTGTTCTGTTTAAAATTTTATTTGTTACTTAACTGAGCTTGTTACATTTTCCGGGTTGTATATTGGGCATTATACCGTAGAACAATCCGACTGGTCTTTTTATGATAAAATAGATGGAATGGTTGCAGTCTTTAATAAATCTTTTATGCAGTTCTTCGAAAGTACGCTCCTGTCTGTTATGTTTCAAACATATCATTTTCTCTGAGATGGTCGAGTGGAACCTTTATATTTGTCAGTTTACCTCGCTTTTTTATGACGGTGTTCTCACGATTTGACGGTGTTCTGACGAATTTGAGTTGAGTGATCTTTTGTTATCTATGACCATTACTTCTGAGACACAAAAAGAAGAGAATTTATCTTACGGGTTGTTTGCAAAATGCGACTTTCCTGAGTAATTTGGGGCAGTTTGGGAAAGGAGTGTGTTGGAGTAGCGGTTTGTTCGGATGCCTATTATGAAAAGTAAATTTAATTGTTTGTGCATGCTTGGAAAGTTTTACTTTTCGATTATTTGCTCTTGGATTTCTTGAGAGTTACGACAGACTCGTCAATAAAGTCACAGAAAGACTCTTATTGTTCGTTTTCGTTCGGGATATCTTGAAATACTCTCTTAAAGGGATTTTAAAAACTTGTCGCTTTGGTTTCACAACTGTCCTCTATTTTGGCGTTTTGATGTTTAAAAGTATCGAACAAAGAATGTGTCTCAAAATTTGTATTGGAAATTTAATTTCGTGTGTCGAATCGCTGAAACTGTTACAGAGGGATTACGGTTAAACACGTGCACATGAGTGGTATTGAAAAGCGGTCGAAATGTGGTGGAAGATTTACCACACTCTGGTTGTCCTCAACTGAAGTTAATAACGATAAACGGAAGGAAATGGTGACAGAAAATCGTGATTTAAGCTTTCTCTTCTGAAAGAGTGGCAGCCGCTGAACTGCATTATAAATCAGTTCGTGCCATTGCGCTCGATTGTTTGGGCATGACACGCGTTGCCGCTCGACTAATTACGAAATACTTGAATTTTCTTCAACAACTCAATCGCGTAAAGATCTCTGAAGGCGTACTAGAACGAGTCAGTTTCCCCCCAAATTCATAAAACTAATTTTGACTGGTGATATTTCGAATGACGCCTTCCAGCTGAGGCGAAAGCGAAGAAACACGTCAAAGTCGATCTAAAGTCACGTTAATGTTGGCTGTTTTTTATCGTGGTGTTATGCACTCGGAATTGTTGCCAGAAGGTCAAATGGTAAATATAGAATATTTACTGGGTGTCATGCATCGTTTGAGAGTGTTTCAAATTCGTTGAATAAGGTCAGGTTTGTGGAAATCAGACTTATGGATTTTGCACCACGACAACCATCTCACAAGGTCATCACTGTGAACGTATTTCTGGCCAAAAACTCAACAAATATCATCGAACAACCATCCCATTCGCCTGATATGCCTACGGTTGAACGAATTTTGCCTATATTATAGGGGTTTAGAGCTTGTAGAGTTTTCTTTCAAAATGAGTTGATTTCTGGATACATTAAGAAGTGCATCGACAATAGGTAAAACGATTTGTGTACATCGCGTTTACCTTTGTTCAAGTAAATATTCCTTTATAATGCATCGGCTACTACGTTGGATTTTCCCAGCTTGTATTTCAGTATATCTGAAATTTGTTTGATCAGTATATACAATTTCTAAGTGATCTCTTCTATCTTAACATGCATTCTCGATAGAAATTTAAATGGTTTCCCATCTTGAGGCAATACTGCACCGAGTGGGAAGTTCAAGCCGTCTGTTATTAGTTCGAAGAGTTTTAGCAACACTTCATTAGACGCGAGAGGCTAAAGATTACATAGAGGTGAGGTTACCAAGGCATAGGTAGCTCGGTTTCACCCTAATGAAACATGGAATTCTTTAAATCAGAAAATACGGCTGACTCATCAGACTGCAGTGGCGAAACAACCCTGCAAATTTTATTGTATTTGACTCATACATACGATTTCTATATGTGATAATATTACTTCTATAAGATTTTTGCTGATAGCGAGAAGCAATAAGCAACCTGCCGTGGTTCATCGTAATATGTTCACAAAATGTTTGAAACGTCAAAACCTTGTATACAAATCAAACTTTTTGAATTTAATTGGCATCGATCGGTATTCGGTTAAACTTGAGAACTCTCATCGATAAGTCAAATTATATCAACATCCTTACACTACCACCATAATATTTAGGATCATCACAACCTCAAAAATAAGCGAAAATCAAAAATTCTAAAAACTTTTTCCATTTTCACAAAAACTTGTGGCGTTTTTACATATGAAATAAAATGAAATTTTTTTTTATTGTCGCTGCAAAGCAACAATACTGAGTTTATCTGGGGAAAATATTTTGTTTGGCTCAAAATTAGTGCGATTGGGTATTTTAAAATTTGTTGCTATACCTTTTCATGGTTACTTTGGCTCACATCATGAACAATCTGAGGAATATTCGGAACAAATCGTTTCTACCTTTACTTTGAGAAGAAACGAGTTTGTGTATTATAGGTCCTGAGTTAGTTTAAGAGTTATTTATCAGAAGAAATCTAGAGAAATTAGTTTATTCTAATCAAAAGACTCTATTGACAATCTGCAAATTGTTTTAAATAATAATTTGTGATATTTACTTCCTGCATGCAATTTGCTAATTACCTTAAATAATTGTTTGCAGTATAAAATTCTTATATTTTGAACGAATTATTGTGGGTCTGAAAATAAATTGTTTTTAGGGCAGCTAGGTTATTAAGACTCTACTGTAATTTTACTATTTGATAAGCCTAAATCAGCTATATTCCTTTAGAAATTTGTTTATTCTAATCAAAATACTCTATTAATGATCTGCAAATTTTTCTAATAATAATTTGTGATATTTACTTCCTGCATGCAATATAAATAACAACCTAATTTTTAGCTAAACATGCATTTTTGAAGTTCCTTTCAAGTTTTCTGGAAATATAATTTGCTAATTACCATAAATAATCGTTTGCAGTATAAAATTCTTATATTTTGAACGAATTATTGTAGGTCTGAAAATAAATTGTTTTTAGGGCAGCTAGGTTATTAAGACTCTACTGTAATTTTACTATTTGATAAGCCTAAATAAGCTATATTCCTTTAGAAATTAGTTTATTCTAATCAAAATACTCTATTAATGATCTGTAAATTTTTCTAATAATAATTTGTGATATTTACTTCCTGCATGCAATTTAAATAACAACCTAATTTTTAGCTAAACATGCATTTTTTAAGTTTCTTTTAAGTTTTATGGATATATAATTTGCTAATTCCCATAAATAATCGTTTGCAGTATAAAATTCTTATATTTTGAACGAATTATTGTGGGTCTAAAAATAAATTGTTTTTAGGGCAGCTAGATTATTAAGACTCTACTGTAATTTTACTATTTGATAAGCCTAAATCAGCTATATTCCTTTAGAAATTAGTTTATTTTAATCAAAATACTCTATTAATGATCTGCAAATTTTTCTAATAATAATTTGTGATATTTACTTCCTGCATGCAATATAAATAACAGCCTAATTAGCTAAACATACATTTTTTAAGTTTCTTTTAAGTTTTCTGGAATTATAATTTGCTAA
The DNA here is from genome assembly GCA_963691935.1 of Nephrotoma guestfalica. Taxonomy (NCBI): domain Eukaryota; kingdom Metazoa; phylum Arthropoda; class Insecta; order Diptera; family Tipulidae; genus Nephrotoma; species Nephrotoma guestfalica. The sequence continues at coordinate 23,236,453 of OY829915.1, forward strand.
TTACCATAAATAATCGTTTGCAGTATAAAATTCTTATATTTTGAAAGTATTATTGTGGGTCTGAAAATAAATTGTTTTTAGGGCAGCTAGGTTATTAAGACTCTACTGTAATTTTACTATTTGATAAGCCTAAATCAGCTATATTCCTTTAGAAATTTGTTTATTCTAATCAAAATACTCTATTAATGATCTGCAAATTTTAAAAAAAATAATTTGTGATATTTACTTCCTGCATGCAATATAAATAACAACCTAATTTTTAGCTAAACATGCATTTTTTAAGTTTCTTTTAAGTTTTCTGGATATATAATTTGCTAATTACCATAAATAATCGTTTGCAGTATAAAATTCTTATATTTTGAACGAATTATTGTAGGTCTGAAAATAAATTGTTTTTAGGGCAGCTAGGTTATTAAGACTCTACTGTAATTTTACTATTTGATAAGCCTAAATAAGCTATATTCCTTTAGAAATTAGTTTATTCTAATCAAAATACTCTATTGATGATCTGCAAATTTTTCTAATAATAATTTGTGATATTTACTTCCTGCATGTAATATAAATAACAACCTAATTTTTAGCTATACATGCATTTTTGAAGTTCCTTTTAAGTTTTCTGGAAATATAATTTGCTAATTACCATAAATAATCGTTTGCAGTATAAAATTCTTATATTTTGAACGAATTATTGTAGGTCTGAAAATAAATTGTTTTTAGGGCAGCTAGGTTATTAAGACTCTACTGTAATTTTACTATTTGATAAGCCTAAATAAGCTATATTCCTTTAGAAATTAGTTTATTCTAATCAAAATACTCTATTAATGATCTGTAAATTTTTCTAATAATAATTTGTGATATTTACTTCCTGCATGCAATTTAAATAACAACCTAATTTTTAGCTAAACATGCATTTTTTAAGTTTCTTTTAAGTTTTCTGGAATTATAATTTGCTAATTACCATAAATAATCGTTTGCAGTATAAAATTCTTATATTTTGAAAGTATTATTGTGGATCTGAAAATAAATTGTTTTTAGGGCAGCTAGATTATTAAGGCTTTACTGTATTTTTACTATTTGATAAGCCTAAATAAGCTATATTCTTTTAGAAATTAGTTTATTCTAATCAAAATACTCTATTGATGATCTGCAAATTTTTCTAATAATAATTTGTGATATTTACTTCCTGCATGTAATATAAATAACAACCTAATTTTTAGCTATACATGCATTTTTTAAGTTCCTTTTAAGTTTTCTGGAAATATAATTTGCTAATTACCATAAATAATCGTTTGCAGTATAAAATTCTTATATTTTGAACGAATTATTGTGGGTCTGAAAATAAATTGTTTTTAGTGCAACTAGATTATTAAAGCTTTACTGTATTTTTACTATTTGGTAGGTCTAAATAATCTATATTCCTCTAGAAATTAGTTTATTCTAATCAATCGACTCTATTGATTATCTGCAAATTTTTCTAATAATAATTTGTGATATTTACTTCCTGCATGCAATTTAAATAACAACCTAATTTTTAGCTAAACATGCATTTTTTAAGTTCCGTTTCAGTTTTCTGGATATATAATTTGCTAATTACCATAAATAATCATTTGCAGTATAACATTTTTATATTTTGAACGTATTATGAATTAGCATAATAATTTATTTAATTGTTTGAATATTATTTCATTCTATAATCGAAACCTACAACACAAAAGTATTTTATTACCCAAAGGGTTTTATTACTTGTACAAAATATTTTTTGCATAAAACAAATATTCGAATTTCAATCATCGTAACAACAAAAAACTCGTAAAAGTAAACAAATTAATAAATTACAATTTTATTACATTAATTGATTGAAAATTAAACCCATTTAACACGCAAAAATATAAAACAAATCTTGTGACAACCACAGCTTTTTATTATTACAATTTGTTAACGGTAAAAAGTATAGAAAAAGGAAACTGGAAATTTTTTTTTCTACGTTATATACGGTTTTCATTTTCCACTTTACTTTTCTGATATTTTTTTAGTTCAATCAACTGCAGTAATAATAATTTTTGCATGTTATAAAAAAATATTGTTGAAATAATAAATTTAAGAATTAAATCTTGTACAAATAAAATAATTTATTAAATTGCTTGTCAGCTTAAAATAAATGGGTTTGGTAAAACGTAACGGTATATGGATTTAAAACGTTTTTTGTATATGCCACCAGTCGCATTGTAGAAATGCAGATTTATAATTTTAAAATCGTGTAATTTGATCTGTTAACGTTGAAACATCGGTTTGACCTGAATTATTTTGTTTTGAATTATTATGTTGTGGTAGATTGAAATTATTTAAATACTGGCCTATTTTCCTATAGGATCATTAAATCTATTTAAAGCGATACAAGGAATACACTTGAACTACAGTACACTGTAAATTAAAAATTGCGGTTCGTACTTCGATAGGGTATCCAATTCGATTCGATATTGGTGAATTTATAATTTATCTCTGCCAAAATTCATTAAATCAACTGATGAAAAACAAGTTTCTTTAAAAACCGCAGATACTACTAAAAGATCATAATTTATTCATGCGTTCGAGAAAAACAATAGGTTAGGTTTCAGTGGTTGCTTACTGCACACTTAGGCCAATTTTTCCTCAGGCCCATTGTGATACCACTCACTCACTCCACATCATTAACAGACCTATTTCACCTACTCACGCAACTACAGTATACCACCTGCACATTGCAAGCTCCATGTCAACCTGTACATTCACATGGAATGTGGGTCGGCGCGTGACACGGAATCCCGCACTCCATCAGAGGGTCTTAGTTGTATTTATTAGCATCACCGATCGTAATCGATGATGAAAATTCGATTTGCATCTAGCCTCTGATGGGATTCGAACCCAGCACCTCCCGGTCCAAGTGCCGAAGCTTTCACCACTGCACCACTTGTCCGGTGAGAAAAACAATAAGAAAAAGAAGTAAAATTGCTTAGTGCTTTTAACATCCACAACGAAGATTTTGTTCTCTCTATACGTTCATCCTATACACACTAATACTTTTCAGGTATTTCAGAGTTCATTTACAGGAATTCGTTTGTATTTTAAGAATTCCTTTGAGTGGTTTTCCCTTTTTCATAGACTAGACAATTTCGACCAGTCATAGGCAACGTCGACTACTCGTAGACAACGTCCACTACTTGAAGACAACGTCAACATCACCTTGTAATTCCGACAGTAGAGATTGAGTGACTTTTTATAATTTTAACTTCTTTTTCCGGAGATGTAAATTATTAGTAATATAAAAAATATTTCCAAGTTACTTGTACCACATACCTCATATGCTTGACGTTGCTTTCGGTTTAATTGTCCAGCTTTGAGCTTATTGAGTCAAATTATGTTTTTAATCTACGTCTTAATTTATTTTAAAAAATTTTCGACTTTTCAGTCAGTCATTCAAGACAATGAAAACAAGGAGGCCATTTACTCACAATATATCTACCACAAAAAGTAGAAAAATTCACTCCCCCAATTTTCAATCCACATGGTACTTGTGTAAAGATGCACAACTCTTACAAAAATGAGAACTTCCTTAAATTTTTTATTTGACAGTTTGGAATCGTACTGATAAAAAGTTGGTCTGCTCACTTGGTTGCAAATACCAAACTGCAAAAATTCAACTCTTGCTCTTTACCTATGGAGTAAATGGCCTTTTTATTTTCACTGACTTAAAAAGTCTTAAACATTGTGAAATGTCAATTAAAATAATATTTCGTCTGAAAAGCCGAAAATTGTTTAAAATAAATTAACTAATACAGACGAATTTAAAAACTTCTTACCTACATCTTAACTCCAAACGTAGTTCAGATTTGTCATGAATCCGCCATTAATTTTTGGTGTCAGGCGTCATTTTTGACGTCAATTTAACCATAGATCGTACTGGGCCTAATACTTAGAATTAATTGCCCACCATGGATAAATACTTCCACAACTGATAAAACTCAAATATTTCATTTGCTTGAGCGAAATAGAATAAAATTTCAGTGCATTTTGTTTTACGCTATCTATTGATAACTGGTACGAACTAACATAAATTTAGTTTAAACAGCGTGTTGACGCCAACATTATACAAGCGGCACGTAAAAAAACATCCTGCATTGAGCAACAGTTGTTTAATAAAGTAAAATTTGCGAATTTCCAAATTTTTTCTAATCACCTATTGATAAATTCTAACTAAGTCTTCAGGTTCAATCATCCGGCACATTATGGTTTCTGAAAATTAGAGATATCTATTAATAATTGATAAGAATCGACCATCAAAATAGTTAGTCGGAAATTTAGAAAAAACGCCGTCAGGCTCAAAATTTTTTTGTCAAAATTTCTGACAACAAAATTAATGGTTTGTTCTTACTAGTCATTGATAGATGGCTCTAGTATTCATAAATCAAAATATGTTTGATATTCAGTTTCAAACTGCGACACAAGTACAGGTTTATCATCGTGCGGGTGGCTGTGTCTATAAACAGTTGGTTTGAACTATCCATCAATTTGGTTCACTGAACTGATAAAGATTTGTTTCATGGATAATTTAACTGATGAATTTCTTCCTTAAAATGAGCTAATTAAATATGAACCAAGTGCATTAGAATTGAAACCAAATTGGACGACGGAAATGGATACTAGAATGATCGGGCATAAGGGCAAGTTAAAAAATATATGAATTAATTTTAATCACCGTTTTTCAGAATCAGTTCGTATGATTGCGAAATGGAGCAAATGAGCATTGCTTTGTGACTGGTCGCTTATATACAGCAATCTGGTATCTCAGCTTGATGGCCCGAACTCGTTCATCAGATCCTGAACGCGTATCGATAATCCTGCCGAGTACGCATTTCGAAGAAAATACAGTTTTGTTTTTGATGACTAGGAATCGATCGAGGTTGTTCTTGGTTGTCAACCATTTTAGTCATTGATTTAAACGGGAAATGTATTACTTATACCAGAAGTGCTATTTCTTTCTCTAAAGTTGCTGGTAACGAATAAGACTTCTCGCTTATGTCGTAATTGGTGTCTTTCCAATTAAATAGTGTCCTTGAGTGGACATTGTGCAGTCATCTGGCTTATTCGACATGTGACAAAAAACGTCGCGAAAATAAGCATGCTTGGATTTGACATAGCAATGTCGTTTATTCCCTGTACGTGATGCAGATTTGTTCTATGATGCGACGTAAACGTAGAATGACTGATTTTACCCCTGCTTTTTGTAAACTGCCTCATTGCGGCGAAGCTGAGAGAAGAATAAAGTTCCAGATGGAATATAAATCATTAGTGCTCTAGTGATTCATGAATGCCCGTGACCTATTAAATCCGACGTAGTTGGTGGCACGATCGCTGTATAGGTCTTTTGATTTTGCCGCTTTGGTAAACCTTTTGATCCTTTTGCCGCTTTGGTAAACCTTAACTTCATCAACTCTAAATTTAGTGCTCTTTTTCGATGCACTGCCAAGACACTACACTTTGTGTAGTTAGATGGATATTGGGCCTGTACAATGCACACCACTGTGTACGGTCTCGAAGGAGTATGATGGTGCAATGAAGGATTGGCCAACAGTTGCTGGCTCGTTGTTTAGTATAAAGGGTAAACATACAACTCGGCGCTTAGGCGCGTCCATTGCCGGGGATCTTCTCGTAGCCAAACTTGTCAGGACCTGTCTACCATACCATCGGGTTTGCTTAGTGTCAACATAATTCTAATCACATAGTTCAGTCACTGTTTCTTCAGTGACTGAACTTTGTTTTTTAAGAATGTGGCTAGGACAACGCTTGTATACAGCTCTAGACGTGATGTTATGATTGTTTCCAGTTGTGCAACCTTGATATTTGTTGCTACTTTTGTTATTCTTAAAATCCATTTTCAGACATTGTACAAGCTTATATATATTACCGCTACGAACGATTTCCCAGAGGTGCCAAAATTTATAGATTGTTTTGATTTGTAAAAAAAAAGTATCCAGTGACCGACTCTAGGAGCTTCCAAGGATCTCCAACTAGCTTGATATTTCAACCACCTTTGAGCTATTCATTGTGGGCCTGCGACAGTAATGTTAATTTCGTTGGTACATGAAAAAAGGAGACCAATGTAGCACACACGATTTTACTCAATCGTCCCAAATCAGCTCAATTTGGCCCTGATATTTGCGCATTTCGATCTATATGCGATTGAGACGCTTTGGCTGTTAGAAGATAATTTTCAAATTTGAAACCAACACATTGAAGCAGTTTCACCATTTGCCTCTGTCGTTTCAGTTCACGATGTCGTATGCCGGTCACTATGTCATTGACGTAAACATCTTTTGGTGCATTTGTGACTGCTTCTTGTTCGTCTCGTGCTAGTGGGTACGAGTTAATGTATCTGTTAATATGTATCTGTGACCTAATGACCTAATATGTATCTGAGACCTTACAAATGTTGATAAGTTGCTGGATAATTAATTTATTTTCTTACGCTACATCTAGCTGAAGAGGATGTAGCTAAATTTAGTTTTTTGATCGAATTGTGAACCGCTAACACTATTGGTTAAACAATCCGCTTAAAGCATCCAATGTAATCTGCTCAGAGTAAGATGTATATTTCATTAGGAATCAAATTCCAACTGCTCCAATGCCATCTTGATAAATTGGAATCATGACAGAATTATGATCTATTTATGGGCTCTCTAAATCCGATAACCAAAAATTATTTGTGGTCAGTTTGGCTGGCGTTTCAATAGCTGTAGTGAGGGAGAGGCTGAGCCATCGATGACTTAGCCCTAGACAATAAACACCGAAAAATTTAAATACATTTTTGTTGTAGAATTAAGAGCTATTTATGAGCTAGCTAATTAAAAAAACTTCGATTTTTGAGCTCCTTGGAACCATCATCAACCCAATATTATGTTTTATTTCTAAACAAACGCAAATTGCTCATTCTTGTATGTCTACAAATACAACAAAAATTAAATATCTCTATATCGGATGTAGTGAATCGATTTATGAGCTCACGAAATACGTACAGACTGATGTTTGGCCTGCTGCCCTTTAGAACGAGTACCTCCTCCAATTTCTGTCCAAACGACAAATTCTGCAAAATTACAAAATCCATATATTGGAACGATTTGCTCAGGATGCCAGTATGAAGATTGGATTTTCATAAACAAAATTTTCAATTTCATAAATCGGTGATGAAATGACGAAATATTTAACATTTACTAGTTTAACAAAAAATTTGCTAAGCGCAGCTCAAGAATCAAACCTTACGAGATCAACCACGAGATTGATTGATTGGATTTATCTTAAATTGAAATTTCACACATTGCTCCTAATTGTCCAATAAGAATTTATTTTAAGTGCACTGTTTAAGTCTTGGGCGCTGAGTTAAGGTTGACTAAGCCCCCTCTTCCTGCATTATAGTTATTTAAATTCCTGCCCTACTGAACGAGCTCGAAATTTCTTGTTTTCGATTTTCTAATCTCATAAATAACTCATAATTGTTTTTAAAATTGTGTAATGGAGAGGTAGGGGGCTAGTCGACATGCATAACAATTTTTTCTTATAATGTATTTGACACTAGCGGGTAAGCGTGCCGATTGGCCGCTATTTTGAGATTTACTTCCAGACGTCTTTCAGCTTTAATTCGATTGTAAATTTGGGCTGTGGCATGAGATCGATTTATTTGTTTACCTTGTTTAAAAATGGTCGAAAAACTAAAATGTGGGTACATTTGTTTGTCTTGTGAATTTTTTCTGGTATTTTGCGAACCAAATGCAATCTTTAAAAGTTATTAATGGAATGAATTGGATATTTGTCTCTAAATGTTGCAAACAAAGAAGGAGAATGACAATTCATAAACCGATACCACATCGTACATTTCCGAAGTTATCGTGTATCTTAATCAACCTGATAAGAGTTTTAAAAGTACATGAAACACATCACTTGAACTGCCGAACACATATGATGTTTGCACTGTGCAACGAATCCTAATTGAATCATGTACAATTAACTGAGCGTTCAACATATTTTTCCAAATCGATTTATGAAAAAATGCGATCAAAGTAAGTATAAGGTTTCCAAATTCAGCATCACATCAAACGATAGAAGTTTTGAATACGATATACACTGACATCTTTCATTTTGTTAAATTTCAATAATCGAAGCAACACGATAGCCAAATATTTAAATTAAAAATATCTTAGTCCAGTTAATGGCAGAATTCTCGTTTTTTCGAGTTGAATTTGACTTCTACGGGCCGAATTATTATGTCTTATTGGAGGTAAGAAGGGTATACAGTTTCTAAACTGCATACATCTCTAGGTTTACACGCGTTATATCAAAGCTCTTAATTTAGGTCTGGCTGATGAGGATTAGGCCATATAATTTCAGATGGATGTTAAGCTGCAGCAAAGAGTTTCATTGCTAGTCTAAAGCAAAACCTAATCCAAACATCCTAATCCAATCTAATCATCCACATTCTAATCAAAAAGCAATATCTCAATTTGCTACTGAATGTCAGTTCTGAAGTTTGCAGCTTCAAACAGTTATCAATTGTTGAAATTAAGATACGACCTTAGACTGCAAGAAGAATTCTTACTTAAAAACGGTGTGAGACCTATTCAAAGTGCTACAAGAAATAACATTAAGCCATATACGTAATGAAAGTTGGTTGTTTGAAACGACAAGAAAAGGTAAACAATTAATGAGTAAATGGCCAGCAACTTAACGAAACACAGTAGAGTGAATAGGTGCCAAAATCCATAGGTGCCAGGATTCGTTATAAAGAATTTCCATTTGCGGGATTTTTGAATTTGGACGGTTTTCTATTGCACTATGTGTGGCTATGTGCTTAAACATCCAGGATTTCCTTTACAAGATTAAAAAATATCATGCCGATATGGGGAACTTCGAGGAATCGCGCAGATATGTCGCATATTTTTCGAATGTTGTTGGCTTTACAATGAAAATATGTTTGGTTCTATACTTTAACAAAACTATTTTTAAGCATTTTGAGGCTAGAATAGTTTCCGTTTTATACAGGTAATAAAGCTAATACCTGAGCAATTATAAAAGTCACAAACTAGAAATTTTTGAATCACAATTCACGCAGTATAATTAACCAATCTGTGAAGTACTTAATTCCTCTAACAGCTGTATTCTGGAAATTTCTAAAATTTGAGTTGAATATGTTTTATGAATATCGTGATACTTTATACTGTCATGATAGTAATTTTTCAATCACTCATTGCATTAGTATTAGTGCAACCACGCCATTACGATTAAAAGTAAATTTTAATTTCCCGTTTTGCACAAACCAATACGTGCACGCAAAAATAATTACAAATCAAAAACGATAACGGGATAGGTTTGGTATTGTGTCAAATCACTAAATGTTGTGTTTAGTTGTGTACGGAATATTGAGTGTATCGGGTTTGTTTAAAAATTCGCAAAATCGGAAAATTTTGTTTACGAAAAGTTGGTGCGCGTAATTTAAATTATTTTTAGTAAGTGCAAATTTTTTTATAATCCGTTCGAAATATGGTATTTGTTATATTCACCGAAAAATTTGTGTTTTAGTTTCGTGAAATGTGTGTCTATCTTAGTGATCGGTATCGTGTAACGCAATATGGATATTTTTTGGTAAGTGATAAGTTTTTTTTTTGCAATAGCCTACACGAATCATATAACCTACACGCATCAATCATATAACCTACACGAATTTATAATACATTTTCCATTATTCATTTTTCAATCAACTTTATCTTTCATGGTATTGGTAAGTTGTACCAAACTCAAGTTTTCGTTTCAAGATGAATTATATGATATTTTTTTTTATATATTGACTGAGACGATTGGGGCGGGAGCTTTAGGGTGGTGAAGGCTTTAGACAATAAGTTTAAAAACCCGAAATTATTGCTTAAGAATCCATGATAAAAGACAAAATAATAGTTCCGGACATGAAAAAAGCCGAAGATGCACGATAGAAACTAATCACTTTTATTCTTTGCCTCAACAAGTTATTTTTAACCACAATAATTGTTCAGTCATTTCTAGGTAAGAAGAAATTTAAAATCGAGATTGAATTGTTAAAAACCATATATGACTCAGCTGAGCCAATTTCCTAATGGAGCTTTAAATGTAATTCTGGCATTCTTGAGTACTCACTCGTATCAATACTAAGCAATGGCTCGTGAAAAAATAACATCCTTGACTATTCAAGAGGAAAGATGTTTTGCCAGATGTTGTGTCATGGATATTGTGATGAGCCGGTCCAAATCGTTGCACCGAATGGAATTTCATGTGCCCATTCCAGAAGTCCATTTCCCTACTAGAAGTTATATAATTCCGACTATACGCTCAGTTACAAAGTAATACTCTGTTCTCGCTCTCTAACTTTTACATTTCATGAAGGAAATTTGACGTTTGGATTGTGATTCTCCATTCTATTAAAATATGGTCTTGTTTGAAGTCGTCACGGCAGTTCAGTCGAGGTCTTCCTCTAATACACAGATCGGCTGCTACTCTCGACCAAAAATAAAAAGAATGACATTTCTTTTGAAAGTAGATAACAATCTATAGTCGCTAGAGGTCAGTGTTCAGCTCTCATGAGCATGCATGACTGCGATTGCTGTTAACATAGCCTAAATCTTAATTGGTGGCGGAAATACTCAGTGTCTGGCAGCAAATCGAGCTCCGTTTCCACTATACATATAATTTTTCGATTTTATTACTGACCAGAGGTATTTAGAGTTATTAACGCTACGCAAATTATGGTCGCCGATTCCAAAATTGTCCATGGAAATGCTACAAAGGAACTGTGCTAACTAAAACAGCAGCACTCGGGTTAATATAATAGCACGTATCGCCAAAAATACGCTAGTTATGAAAAAAATTATCTATTTTTATTAAAATCCCATAGACAGACTACTGATTTCTTAACTGAAGTTTTGAGTAAGCCGTATATGCATGGTAATGTGTTACGCCTTACCATAATTTACAACTAGGTTTAAGCAAAAATCCAAGATGAGATGTTTTTCATATCCTAAAGTATTTCAGTGCTAACAACGCCAAGCAAAACAAAAATGGAGATACTGGACACTAATAGTTCACCAAAATAATGTATAGTGTTCTTTGAGTTTTCTGTTTGTCATTGGAACATTTTTTGGTCAGAACAATTTTTTATAGTTTTGTCAATTTATAAGTGGCTTATAATAATTTAAAACTGAGTTATTTTTAAAACCAAAGTCGACAAAAGAACTTTAGTGTTTTTTGAGTTCCCTTTCAGGTATTCAAGATCCTGAATAATGATTACGAAAATAGTAATTTGTTCTTAGTTTAACTAACAGCTCACGTCCATGAAAATATTGAAATAAATTAAAAACTAATTGTAAAACGAAACCACCTTCTTCATTACATATACTATAGTAGACTATTGGCGATACTTGTTGCAAAATGTTTATCGCTAAAACTTTCATTATGGTGTTGAAAAACGACATCTATCGCTAATTCTTACATTCCATTTCGCCGCGATTTTTTGGTATACTGTCATCTTGTAAATTGTTGCACATTTTCCTATTTGCTTCTATTTTCACTGCATTTTCAAAAAAGGGTTTAGCAGACATATGTTAGGCTAGGAAGCCAATTTGATGTCATAAACTCTATTATTTTCCATTTCTGATTGACAGTGATAGGATGAGTTCGTGAAATGCGACCGGCAAAATAAATGTTTTCCAAATATTTCAACCACATCAAAATGTTAGAAAAATAGTCAAATTAATTTTAATTATTGTATTTGCCACTTATTTCATTATTAATTAGAGAAAATAGAAAGGCAATTTTATTTTTAATCGGGAATTTTTGAAAATATTTCTGAATCTGTTTAATTTTCTGGATATATTTTTATGATCCCATGTCCATTTTTTTGATTCGAGATATCAAAATTAAGCCTGCCTTATTAGTGAGACAACTTATCGATGTTAAAATTCATTTAATTAATTTTTGTACGTTTTCCCGCTGCGGGTTTAAATTTCAATGCTATCAAACAATTATTTGCTGACTCATCTCTGCCGAAGACTTAAACTCTTATCAAGTGACAAATGACATGTTTTTGTGACTTTGCGTTTTCTAAAATCTGACTAATAATGTGTTTGTGACCAAACGTACAAAATTGGTGTGAACGAACATCATTTTTTGTATTGAAGCCGAAGTTGAAAAAGTGTTTCTTTAAATCGCTATATGAGCGTGCGTGCGTGCTTAGTTCCGTGCAGACTTAATTTAGGATGAGTTAAGCTTTTCACATAAATTGGGAAATCACAAATATCTTGTGCTGAAATCTGTTCACCGCGGATGTAGGAGGTATCGATGCAGGAGCTTTTACGTGTTTTGCAAACATTTTGAAAAGTATATCATTTACTTAAAAAACGATTAAGAACTAGAAGATTTCAAAATTTCCAAAATTTAAACAAAAATTGCGAGTTTAGGCAAAATATGTTTTATAACAATAATTTGACTACTGTGCAACCTATACCGCGTAATTGATCGGGATGAAGCATCGTGCTTAAGCTTTTTCCATAAATTAGTAGAGCATAGTCATTTTTGATAAAAAGTTATTTCATCAAAATTCGGCATCTCTACAGTCCCGACGGATGAACCGGAATACCTCATATATAATCATTTTCCATTAATTGGGTATGTCACTCACGAGTAAATTGTCATTTTTGACAAATACGTTAATGTGGCATTTGAGACTAGATTAGGAATACTAATACCAGGGGTTCCAGAAGTGCTGATGTTATTTTTGCTAAATGCGCCAACATTGTACTACTGGGATCTTCTCTTCTTCTACATTACTGTCGACACTAGATGTAAGAGGACAATTTATCACATGAGATGATTTTAGTTCATTGTACGTAATGACAAAGGGTCTCCATGAGAGCGATTTAGAGGAAACCATATTTGGCAGATTTCGGCAGCGAAAATGAAAATATCCGGTCAGATAGATTTTATGTTGAGTAACCTAATGGATATGATGAAAAGACCTTTGTGAAGTATTTAAAGTTAATAAAAAGTGTAGCTACACATTTTAACAAGAAGTGTAGACTCAAAAAGTGTAGATGCACAAATTATCAGAATGTGTAGCTGTAATATAATAGAGTTGGCAATTCGAAATACGTGGATTAATTAAAATTAATAAAACCTACACGTGTGATGTGTCTGGAGTTTGTTAAAAATAATTCTAGACAATTCACTTGTTGTGATTGGCGGTGTGGTCCTACAAGTGGAAGCGCGTTTAGCCAAATTCGGCAAATTCTTTATTAATTCAAAAAATGTTCGGAATCAGGAGTGCCAAATGTGGAATCAATTGTTCTCAACTTGGTTTGGTGTGTTAAATTTGTACAAAAAATGTAAAGACAATTTGCATATAGTGATTTGCGATATGGCACTACACGTGGAAGCATCTTTGGTGCTAAATTCACTAATTTCTTTAATAATTTAAAAAATCATCGGAGCAATAAGTGTCGCGAGTGAAATTTAGTGTTTTCTACTTGGTTTGTTGTATGAAATTTGTACAAAAACGGAAAGCCAATTTGCATGTTGTGATTGGCGATATAGCCTACACAAGGAATCGTCTTTGGACAAAGCCACTTAATTCTTGAATAATTCAAAAAATCATTGGAACAATGAGTACCGAGTGTGGAATTTAGTGTTCTCAACTTTGCATGGAGTCTGACTCATGTTGAAAACACTAAATTCAACACACGACATTCATTGTTCCGATGATTTTTTGAATTATTCAAGAATTGAGTGACTTTAGTCCCAAAGACGCTTCCACGTGTAGCGCCATATCGCCAATCACAAAATGTAAATTGTTTTGAAATCTTTTGTACAAATTTTAGACACCAAATTTCAGGCACTCATTTTTTCGAAGATTTTCTGAATTAAAAAGTCTTTAGAAATGTTTTTTTTATGTCAGTACATGATTGGATTAACATTTTTACTTCTTTAAATCAAAGCCGAATTTTAAAAAATAATCCATTAAAATGTATTTTAATATTCACAGAACAATTATAATTTTTTCCATGGTAAGGCATTTTATCATTCGTGAAATAGCGAATCTATTTCTAATGAGAACGCATCGCCACGTCCAACGTTGCTAAGTCCATCAATATTTGCATCTCCTTGTCATTCTTCCATCACTTAATCGCCATTTTTAATATCAACAAAATCGTTACTAGAATACTGCCTATCCGATAACCGTACCGATAGACACCATGCCAGTCAAACAGTCCAACCATATGCAAAATCGTGCTTCTGGAATGTCGTTACTGCTAAGGCATACTAGCATGCCAATTAATTAATTAATTTAAATTAATTAATTTTTTACTATTCTCATGCGATCAGCTAAGCTTACTATATACTAAACCCAAGTAATGGTTGCTGGACATTATTGGTGCAGTTCTTTGTTTGGTGCCCCAACATATTAAAACGTGAAAATTAACGTTACCGGCAATTGGTTTCTTCTGAAGGCATCTACCTTGAATAAGTTGACTAAGAAAATTTTACGTTAAACAATAAAGAGCACAAATATTGCAGAAAAATCAAAAAAAGCACAATAAAATAAAATTAAAATTGAAATTAAAATTAGCACCATTATAAGTCTTTAATGATTATTTATTTCGACATTTTAAGTCCGATTGTTTATTTTAGGTTGTTCTTAAATACATTTTTAGGCATTTCTTAAACATGTTAACACTTTCAATTTCTTTTACCTCGGTTGGTATAGTGTTGTACATTTTCAGACCTTTGTACAGTATATTGTTGCTTCTTGAGTTACTTGCAAAACATTTCAAGTGGAAGTTGGCTCGCTGTCTCGTACCATAAGAATGAATATCATACGCATGAAGCAGAGATCGGTGAAATTTAATTAAACCTCTTCGAATTTTAAATATTGCCATTATGAGTTCGGATCAATTATATTATGGAAGCTGAGTTGAGATATATTTTTAAAAAGTTCGATTGTTGAAAATCTTAGTGGCAGGCGGTATATGTTTTTTAGGGTTTTTTTTTGTAGAATTGCGATCTCATCACAACGGAAACCAGCGCATCCTCTTCACACTGGGTTTAAATATATTAATTGTGGTAAGATAAAGGAATTGTAGATTAGTAACAGGGAACTTTGCGGCAAAATATGCATCAATTTTTTTTAGAGAATACAAAAGGTCATATTTTAGCCTTAACCATATCGATATGGTCGCTCCATTTCAATTTTTTATCTATCAGTAGACCCAGGTACTTAAATTGATCCTAACGTTCTATCTGAATTCCTGAAATCATCAGAACTAATCCTGTACTCTCTTATAACTTCCTGTTTGTTTCAAGTTTGTTTTCATTGAGCCACATATTTAGCAACACCAAATCCATATGCATATCTTCAAAAAGATCATTAAGATTAGTATTTTCACACTTTATAACAGCATCATCAGCATATAGCTGAAATCTGCTGAAATGTAAATGTTAAAACGAACGGGCCCAAGAATGGATTCTTGAGGTACATCCTTTGCGAGACTCATCATATCGCTTTCTGTTTGATTAACAACTACAACCTGAGGACGAGCTTTAAGATATGATCGGAACCACGACAAATGCATCTGCTCAAACTTCAGTCCTTGGAGTTTGGCAAGCAATATATCATGGTCTACCGAATCAAACGCTTTCCGTAAATCCAAAAATAAGCACGCTACAATCCGTTTCTTGTCAACATTTTCCGAAATGAAACTTGTTAACTCAAGGCATGCTGCTTGTGTACTAGAACCTTTCGTAAACCCATACTGCTCTCTTATTCACTATTCTTTCGAATATTTTTGAGACTGAGCCTAAAATAGATATTAGTCTATTGTTAAATACCGGTAAAACTCTTGCCATTTTTAGTTTTTCCGGAAACTTGCCTTCAAGCAACGAATTGTTAATCAAGCTGGTTAGCGCTCTCTTCAATTTTTCTTTAAAAAATTGAAGGGACTTGCCTGATATGCCGTCCCACCCCGTGGTTGCAGCTGTCTTCAAACATTGAATGACTCAACTAACTTCCTCTTCACTTCCTTACCTCTTCACGGAAAATCGCATGCATGTATGAAACAAGCATTGCATGTATTGGCAACTTCCCTTGGGTCCTCGCTAACTGAGCCATTTAACTTTACCGAAATATTTTTTGGTTTAGTTTCACGTTTCTTATTATAAATTATTATAAGTCTCTTTTAGCTTTCCGTACTCTGGAATAAAATAATTATATAATCGAGGATTTTATTAGATTGGACTTTACTTTTAAATGTTCACAATTTTCCCTAGTTTTGATATCCCGGTATAAATCTAAGGTCATCCACGGTTGTTTCAGACCCACACGTCGAGTGTCACGCTTATATTGCATGCAATCCTTTACGACATTTTCGAGCCCACCTACTTAATCGTCCAGTGTTTCGACGGTTTCTATTTTTTGCCAAAAACAACTTTTCGCAGCCAAATCATAATTTAATATTTTAAATACTTGTGCCTGTTTAGATTCTCGAGCTTGTACATCTAAGACTAATTGAAATGCTCTGTGGTCAAAGAATGGTACATCCTTTTTTTTTTTTATTATTTATTTGGCACTAGCTCCAAAAATTTGGTGCCATATGGCCCGTTTCAAAATTATTTACAATTTTTAATTTTTAACATTTTTTACCATAATAATAATAATTTAATTTTAATTTCTTTTCATTCACCTAGCCTCCACACATCGATCCCCTTTCACACTTCTATCTGATTTGTTCTAATAAATTCATACATATTCTTATATACGTTCATTCCCATTCGTAATAATTCAGTTAAACTACTTGCACTCAATAGAACATCGAACATTTGTCTGCTCTGGTTAAATGCAGAACATTTCAGAATCAAATGTTCGATGTCCTCCACAACCAAACAGCTTTCACATAATTCACACACAACCAAATTGCGTTTCTTCAAACATTCTTTCCAATTTCCATGATTCAATCTCACTCGTTCCATAGTTCGTAACATTCTAGTATCTCCTTTGAGCACCTTAAAGAACGGTTGCCTCAAAGGAGACCTAACCAACTCAAAGTACTTCTTACCTTTCACCTGACATTTTTCAACAAACTCTCTCTCCCATTTTCTCCACAGATTCATCTGAAACATGCGAAGTACGTCTCTGGCATCCATGAATTCATATTCATTTACATCCTCAATCAAACAACCCCGTTTCGCAAGCATATCGGCTCTTTCATTACCTTCAATCTGTAGGTGTGAAGGTATCCATTGAAGGATGACCTCCCTCCCATAAGATTGAAGATACTTATATAGCATTTCCACATACACATTGCCATGAGTTCCCCCACCCTTACTAATTAATTCCAACCCACTCCGGGAGTCAGAGAATAACACTATTCTCCTTCTCCCTTGTGTCATTGCCAACTTGATCCCTTCCATAATCGCTATCAATTCTGCATTCATTATACAGATACTGTCATGCACTCTTACCATTTTCTCTTTCCTCATTGAAGGAATATAAATTCCGACACCTACGCAATCATCATTTACACTAGCATCTGTATACACTTCCACATGTGCAACATAATTCATTCGCATTTTGCAAAATTCGCTCTTAACCGATAACTCATTCATCATTGCTTTTGTTGTGTCACCAAACTTCAACCGCACTATTAGATTGCTCGGAGGGACTTTCGGATTTGCCGGACGAATCTTGGAGAATATGTTAATATTTTCCAAGATTACCAGTGATCTTGTTGTCTTTTTGTAAACCGACCCTCTTTGCAATCTCTCTTTCATTTCATTCACTAATTTATTGTCCTTAGTTAACATTCGCACAGTCTCTCGCACGGTGATCCATTCCCTCTTAAAATTAAGAGGCAAATCACCCAATTCAGACCACAGAGTATGTATTGGTGTCGAACTGATCGCTCCCAATACCACTCTAGCACACGCATTCTCCACAAGCAGCAACTTTTGAAACCCAACCTTGGACCCATCACCATATATACTCATTCCATACGCAATTTTAGTTGACACTAGCGCCTTTCGTAACATATCAGTCACACCCGGATGAGCTCTCCATTATGGTTTGCTCACCCTTTTAATCACGTTCAATCTACTCTTACAATTATCGGCCAATTTTTCCATATGCACTTTGAAACTTATTCTTCTGTCAATCCAGATTCCCAAATACCTAGTCAATTGCACACACTCAATTCTCTCATTATATATTCGCATATCAACAATCCGATTCGTTCTAAAAGCCATACTACAACATTTACTCGAATTTACTCTCAAATTCAGTTCACTAAAACATTCGGTTACCTGATTCACACATTCTTGAGCCCGACTCAAGCCTCCTCGATGGTACTCCCCTTACCTTGGTACATCCTCTAATGCAAAACTGTGTACTAACCCGAATTGAACAGTCAATGAATGATCTATAATAGTGGAAGCACTGTTGCAAATTCTTGTGGCAAATTTTGATGCTTATTTATTAATGAGCATGAAGCCATTTACAGATAGTAAATCTAAATATTTACTAATTTTTGGGTTTCTTGGATCTAAAATATTTAAATTAAAATCCCCTACTACAATCGCTCTCGGAAATTTCTCAATGATTGTTTGAAAGGACTCTAAAAATTTTCAACATTTGATCCCGGGCATCTATATATACTGATTAAATGCATATTTTGCTTAAGCAATTTTAAAACTAGAAAATTGTTTTTCAGCTCATCTTTTCCAAAAATCACAGAGCATTTAATATTCTCTTTAACTAAAACACATATTCCACCTCCTTGCTTCCACATTTGACTTTAACTTCATGAAAATTGACGTATATGTTATCTAGCCGTACTCTGACGCGTATTTTCTGAAATTATCTCAATCGTCCTTTTCGTTCTGGACTTCTGTCTTAGGAGTTAGTTTGACGTGGTTAACTATTACGATTTCTTTTTATCTCATAAATTTTCCATCTTTTCACCAAAATTTTACTTTTAATATAATTTTCGGTTGACTTACGGCGTTCTCCCTCTTCGGGCCATGATGCCTTATGTGTCTAGTATGTTTTCCTAGAACCTCGGACGTGTGACTAGTGAACAACTTAAATCATCGTCGTGGTTGACTGGACAGCCAATCCAAAACGATTTTTAAATCTGTTCAAAGCATGATTGAATCGATTTCCACCTTTGATTCTTTGATAAAATTTGTTTGACTCCATATTGCGATTAGCGTTTGTGTAACTGCTAAAAATTGCTATAAATGTATAATAAATTACGTCAATTTTTTTTGATTGTTTAGAATCTACTGTCTGACCAGCAAATATTTTTATTTATTAGTTCATCATTTTGTAAGATTTGTCGGTTTCATCTTATTCTTCGGCCAGTAAAAGATCTCTGAACGGGAGAATATGTGGTGAACATCGAATTGTTCCTTTCCAGGTTTGTTACCGTTGTAATACGGAAAGCAATAAACAAAATGAGTGCCTCGAGAATAACAAGAATCATAAATATTATTTCAATATTGTTAAGAGGAATGGTTTCTCCACCAGTATGGTGTTCCTCATTTGTGTATCGTTTTGTTTATGTAATTAAAGCAAGTGTTAATTATTTATTATCGCGTAGAGTACATAAACATATAAGATTTTGCTTAAAGTTAAAAATAACACCGTAGCACTGTATACCACCCCACATAAACACTCATAAATTTCCAAAAATTCATTCGCCATAAACCTATAAAATAAAATCTATTTTCCCTTGTGGTTTTAGTGGTGTTAAATGATTTTGTTGTTGTTATTTTGTGGCGGATGGGAAATTTACGATTACATTTCAATTACGTGCCCTCGACTGAAGTGCTTTTCAAAATTAATATACAAATTAAAATCGAATAATTTTATTTCGTAAAGATACTTGAAATCCTTAAAATTAATAATTAGAAAAAAACGTAAATTTAATTGTTGAAAATTTAATTTTTAATTGATCGAGACGAAAATGAGATGTCACTTTATAGATACGACTCGTATCATTATTGACAACTATAAGATATATACAAAAATTTTGATAAAGGGGTTCTCAGCTTTAAATCTGACAATTAAAAATTGTTTTTGAAATTTCCACCTACTTCAATAACTTTTTAATTTATAAAGCAGCGGTAAACAAAACGAAATAAAATCCGCCCCTGCGACCTCAATTATATTATTCACGATATTTTACCAACCGTTCTACAGAAGCAAAACAAAAAAAAAAATGAAAAATATGCGAGAATAAAACAAGGAAATATACGAATTTGGTTTCAAATGCAGCCCATTTTGACCATTTTCCGTATATAGAATTTTCCAGTCTGTGTATTGTGTTGCGTCCATTTCGATAATTTGTTTTTCGACCACCTGCGGTTAATTTCCGTGTTTCTGTGACCGTGTACTCGAATGTACGTACATAGATGAAAATGGTACCATATTTTCTTCTGAATATACATGGAAGATATGTAGGTACATGTTATGATTTATTTAACAACCGAGGAAGTATTTTTGTTTTGTTATTAAAAGGGTTAAACGTTCTAGTTTATCAATAAGTGTTCACGAAACGAGTTACTTGAACATTGAATAAATAAATTTGATTAACGAAAATCTCGTATTTAGGTTTAGTGAACACATGACCCAAATTTAGAAATATGGCTTCTCTGGAAATTATACGAGTACGACGGTTGTCTGAAAAGTTTTCGACTTATCAAAGATCCAAGACATTTTTTCTTCAAATTTCTTTTTATTTCTCTAAATAGCCTCTATGTTGGTCTATACACTTTTCCCAGCGATGCTCGGCGATTTTCGCTTCAAAATAGTTGTTCACGAAGATGGCCTCCTGTAAATCCTTTTTTGAGAATAGAGATAACCGGTGACTGCTCAGAAAACATTCACCATCAGTTTTCCAGCCGAAGGAACACTCTTACCTTATTTGGAACTGATTATTAGTTGGAAGTTTATTGTTTTGACTGTATTTTGTATGCTGGAGTGTAATAGTGTATCCCAGTTTCACCAATAGTAACTAGCCAACGCCACAACTATGACTTATTGCACCTAAACTGCGACAACAGAGGCACCTAATGCGCGAACAGCTTTCTCATGCCTAAATCTTACTTCAATATGTGACAAACACGTTCGTTGAGCATATTCATAGTCTCTTCTATTTCTCTAACTTTAATTGGACGGTTGTCTAGCACCATCTGGTGAACTTTAGTGATGTTATCGGCTAAACTGCAACCATTAGTTTTTGGACGCCCCAAACTTTTATCGTCACCTAAACTGGTAGGGCTCTTTTTAAATTCAGCTGCTCAAATAATGGTGCAGAGTCCCAATACACAGACAAAATTAAATATTTAATGACAGCTTGATACTCAATTTTTTCTCATTTTCACAAAAACACATCGACTCGACCAAACTGGCTGATATTTCGGTGAGTACCTTTCATCGCATGCACATACACTCTCGATTACTGTTGTTGACTTCTTGACTTACAAGGATCATTCGAAATACATCTCTTGTTAATGAATATTGCATGTTAATGAATTAATGCATATGCCCATATTCAGCTTTGCCTGCATATTGATTGATCGATTGCTTAAGATGTATGGCCAGATAACAAAATGGAGGGACAGCAAAGGTTATTAGATATGAAAGACTAGACCCAGTTACAGACACCTAAGTAGTCAATAGTTAGTAAAGCACAAGACGGCACAATAATTTTTGTTTTCTTGATATAAATATTCAGCAATCAAGATCCTAATCAAATTTTTATTGGTAAATTTGCTGAAATAAAACTTCATTATTATGAGTGGTTAACCAAATCTGTTATTTATAAAACTAAAAAATGTGCAAACGACATCTGGTATCAAAAAGTTGATTTATCAATAACGAATGTGTGACACTTAGTCAACTATTGTATATATCCCATTTCAACAGCCTTAAATCATATAATTGACAACCAACGATAATTATTTATACAACTTAGAACAACCTAACCAAAACCTTTACCAATTTACAGTCTCCCGAACAATCTAGAAAATAATTTAATTAAACAAGTGCCTTGAACCCCCAATATACAAAAACTATCTAAGTTCAGCAATATTTGTCTGCATTTAAATTTTATTCTGTACTCTCAAAGTCATCTATGATTTCAAAAATTCAAACATCCGCTGAAATATCAAACTCATTAGGATTTAGCCATTGTGATCCTACCTTGTCTGCTTCCCTAAAAAGTGATGAAAATTTGCAAGCTTCCTATTAATAAAAAATATTAATTAGAATTAAAATTCAATTTGAACAAGAATCTTAAACAGTGTTACTGTTGTTATGTAACTTTAATTCGACCTATAATTAAGGTCTGGCGACCGATTGAAAGAGCTTATAAGGACGAAAATCCTTAATTACAAAATATTTATCTAAATCAACTCAACCCGAAATTAAAATGGTCATGTGCAAATTATAATTTATTAGTTTCTAATAATAAAATTCAGTATTGTTAACTGTCCAATCCGGAAACTATAAAGGAAACTAACTATAAAGGAAATAAAGTAATTGCACATCTCGATCGATTCTAGATTCTTAAATTACTAAATAAACTAAATCAATAATTCGAATAGTAATTATCAATTAGATAAAACAATTAGAGATTGCAGCTTTAGAACTAAAGCTTCATTAGAACTAAATAAATTACCTTAATAGGAACTGCAATGAATAATTGTAGTAATAATGGACCCCTGATGAACCTCGATAATTCGATAATCAAATTAAAATATATTTTATATATAATAATTTATTACTCTGAATCTGAATAATTGGATAAAGGTTTATTACTAAATTTAGTTAATCTCTAAAATCAAAAAACGATCGAGTAGAGGGCGAACAAAAAAACACGGTCCGTATGTATGCAGGTCCAAATAACGTAAACACGAAAAAAACATCCTCATATAAATGGAAATTTTTTGTTAAGATCTTCCCCGACCGTACTCATCCATATCTCGTACATGTGGCATGCGCATAAACTCTGCCCATCCAACCTCAATCCCGATAAAATATAACTTTCACTTTCAAGTCATTCCTCATTCAGAACTCCCACTATTCTCTGCTAGGACGTCCATAATCCGACGATCACCGTACAATATACAGAGCAAAATTTGTGTCTATGCACATAAAGTGGATGACGAACGAAATTACCACTCTTCAAGCATGCACCCCATCCACGATCTTTACATTTTATACGACGATCATCAAATCAAAAACACTACCGCGGAAAATGGTAAATTTGTAAACAAAAACTACTCTAAAAATAAAAAACAATTCACCAAAATCAAAGATAAATAAACAAAGTTCATGCTCAAGTGAATGAAAATTCATTTGTCCGCCACATCTATACAAGATACAATCTAGTATGGCAATGAACTTTTTACTAAATTTTACTAAGTGACGTCATTTACTAAATCAGTAATATAATGTGGGCAAACAGTTTATAGCAGTTAAGTAGGCGATTAAATAGTTCAAATATAAACGGTTTTAGCATGAATCAAAACCAACCCGTATATCAGAGATGATGATGAGAAAGTGGTCAAACTTGTCTATTAGTTCAGTTGGCCATCCCTCTCATCGAAACTCATGCGTTTGTGAACGGGCAAATAGGTTATAGCAGTTTAGTAAGCGATTAAATAGTTCAAATCTAAACGGTTTGAGCATCAATCAAAACCACCTTCCTATATCAGGCCACAAGTATGAGAAAGTGGTCAAACTTGTCTGTTAGTTCAGTTGGCCATCCCTCTCATCGAAACTCATGCGTGTGGGAATGGGAAAATTGTTTATGGTAGTTAAGTAAGCGATTAAATAGTTAAAATCTAAACGGTTTGAGCATCAATCAAAACCACCCCCCTATATCAAGCCACAAGAATGAGAAAGTGGTCAAACTTGTCTATTAGTTCAGTTGGTCATCTCTCTCATCGAAACTCATTCGTTTGTGAACGGGCAAATAGGTTATGGTAGTTTAGTAAGCGATTAAATAGTTCAAATCTAAACGGTTTGAGCATCAATCAAAACCACCCTCCTATATCAGGCCACAAGTATGAGGAAGTGGTCAGACTTTTCGATTAGTTCAGTTGGCCATCCCTCTCAACAAAACTCATTCATTTGTGAACGGGCAAATAGGTTACAGCAGTTTAGTAAGCGATTAAATAATTAAAATCTAAACGGGTTGAGCATCAATCAAAACCACCCCCCTATATCAGGCCACAAGAATGAAAAAAAGGTCAAACTTGTCTATTAGTTCAGTTGGCCATCCCTCTCATCGAAACTTATGCGTTTGGGAACGGACAAATTGTGTATGGTAGTTTAGTAAGCGATTAAATAGTTCAAATCTAAACGGTTTGACCATCAATAAAACCACCCTCCTATATCAGGCCACAAGTATGAGAAAGTGGTCAAACTTGTCTATTAGTTCAGTTGGCCATCCCTTTCAACAAAACTCATTCGTTTGTGAACGGGCAAATAGGTTATGGCAGTTTAGTAAGCGATTAAATAGTTCAAATCTAAACGGTTTGAGCATCAATCAAAACCACCCTCCTATATCAGGCCACAAGTATGAGGAAGTGGTCAGACTTTTCGATTAGTTCAGTTGGCCATCCCTCTCAACAAAACTCATTCATTTGTGAACGGGCAAATAGGTTACAGCAGTTTAGTAAGCGATTAAATAATTAAAATCTAAACGGGTTGAGCATCAATCAAAACCACCCCCCTATATCAGGCCACAAGAATGAGAAAAAGGTCAAACTTGTCTATTAGTTCAGTTGGCCATCCCTCTCATCGAAACTTATGCGTTTGGGAACGGACAAATTGTGTATGGTAGTTTAGTAAGCGATTAAATAGTTCAAATCTAAACGGTTTGACCATCAATAAAACAACCCCCCTATATCAGGCCACAAGTATGAGGAAGTGGTCAGACTTTTCGATTAGTTCAGTTGGCCATCCCTCTCAACAAAACTCATTCATTTGTGAACGGGCAAATAGGTTACAGCAGTTTAGTAAGCGATTAAATAATTAAAATCTAAACGGGTTGAGCATCAATCAAAACCACCCCCCTATATCAGGCCACAAGAATGAGAAAAAGGTCAAACTTGTCTATTAGTTCAGTTGGCCATCCCTCTCATCGAAACTTATGCGTTTGGAAACGGACAAATTGTGTATGGTAGTTTAGTAAGCGATTAAATAGTTCAAATCTAAACGGTTTGACCATCAATAAAACCACCCCCCTATATCAGGCCACAAGTATGAGAAAGTGGTCAAACTTGTCTATTAGTTCAGTTGGCCATCCCTTTCAACAAAACTCATTCGTTTGTGAACGGGCAAATAGGTTATGGCAGTTTAGTAAGCGATTTAATAGTTGAAATCTAAACGGTTTGAGCATCAATCAAAACCACCCCTCTATGTCAGGCCACAAGTATGAGAAAGTGGTCAAACTTGTCTATTAGTTCAGTTGGCCATCCCTCTCATCGAAACTCATGCGTTTGGGAACGGGCAAATTGTTTATGATAGTTTAGTAAGCGATTAAATAGTTCAAATCTAAACGTTTTGAACATCCATCAAAACCACCCTCCTATATCAGGCCACAAGTATGAGAAAGTGGTCAAATTTGTCTATTAGTTCAGTTGGCCATCCCTCCCATCGAAACTCGTGCGATTGTGAACGGGCAAATTGTTTATGATAGTTTAGTAAGCGATTAAATAGTTCAAATCTAAACGTTTTGAACATCCATCAAAACCACCCTCCTATATCAGGCCACAAGTATGAGAAAGTGGTCAAACTTGTCTATTAGTTCAGTTGGCCATCCCTCTCATCGAAACTCATGCGTTTGGGAACGGGAAAATTGTTTATGATAGTTTAGTAAGCGATTAAATAGTTAAAATCTAAACGTTTTGAACATCCATCAAAACCACCCTCCTATATCAGGCCACAAGTATAAGAAAGTGGTCAAACTTGTCTATTAGTTCAGTTGGTCATCCCTCTCAACAAAACTCATTCGTTTGTGAACGGGCAAATAGGTTATGGCAGTTTAGTAAGCGATTAAATAGTTCAAATCTAAACGGTTTGAGCATCAATCAAAACCACCCCCCTATATCAGGCCACAAGTATGAGAAAGTAGTCCAACTTGTCTATTAGTTCAGTTGGCCATCCCTCTCATCGAAACTCATGCGTTTGGGAACGGGAAAATTGTTTATGGTAGTTTAGTAAGCGATTAAATAGTTCAAATCTAAACGGTTTGAGCATCAATCAAAACCACCCTCCTATATCAGGCCGCAAGTATGAGAAAGTGGTCAAACTTGTCAATTAATTCAGTTGGCCATCCCTCTCATCGAAACTCATGCGTTTGGGAACGGGAAAATTGTTTATGATAGTTTACTACCTCACGATCATTCAACAATAAAAATTTAGTAAGATTTTTTAGCACCCTTGTTGAAAATAATTTTTCTAAATTGCTGCCAAAGAACAGTAGTGTTGTTATTGTCTATGTTTGATTCTATAAAATGTCCATAATGGAGCTTTTCAGCCAGTTTTGTTTGGTTCTTAGCTAATCGAACTACTTCTTCATATCGTACTCGCAAATACTAATTTTTTGGAAATCTCTTTGCCAATATCCACAGTCTATTTCTTTTTTTAATAGTTCGCAAAATATCTGATGACATCCACGAGTTCATTACCTTCGCTTTTTTAGTTCCAAATTCATTTATGAAATTCTCGAGATCCATCAATTTGTGTAACTCATTTCAACTCTTATCGCTGCTAAATGCTTTGAAATTCAATATATTGTAAGTTGCGATCTCTGCCGATTTTCGAATACATATCTTACTTATTTCGGTTATGATAATTCGATGGTAAGTTGGGTTGGAGTCTTTGTACGTTAGATGGTAATTAAAATTAACCAAATTCGTAATACAGTGATCAATTACCGGCGCAATTCTGTTTTGTACCCTAGGTGCCACTTTTCTATCAATTAAATTCAAAATTACAAAACCTTATGAATCCACGATAGCTCCATAATTAATAACTTCTGATTCATCTTCATTCATCAAATTTATATTTGCGTCTCAAAACACTAGTGAGAAGCCAAAAAATTTTCTAATAACTCTGTAAATGTTGCTTGCGTGTTTTTTTGCGATCGGTAAAATGCAAATATATGTATACGGTTCAGAAGTAATTTAACACCTAGGAACTGTGAATAATCATGATCACGCTAGTAGAGTTATACCGATGGGATACTTGAACTAACACAAATAACTGGTTTGAAAAATAAGAATTAAATCCCGGTATATTATAGAAATTAACTAAACTCTCTGTTAGCCAGGTTTCTGTTAAAACTATAATGTCAACATTGTGTTGATGTACTACATTTAAAACTGAAACTAATTATTTCATTTATTTTTTAATCCTCAATCTGTTCTGAGGCCGAAGCACTCCCAACTCTTTCGCGGTTTGATTTTCCAGTCCTACCTTACGCAGTTATGCCAAATCGAAGACATACGGCTGTAGGTCCGGTTTACGTTATCATTTGCGCTATGAATAGCTCCATGCCAGCCTTTAGTACTGGACATGGGTCTCATGGGTCGACCCATGAGTTTTGCACGCCGATAGAGGCTCGTAATTGTGTTCCTATAACATATCGTAATATGTTGATAAAAATTTCCTTTTTGCATCCTGCCCCTATCGGGATTCGAACTCGGTACCTCCCGATCCAAACACCAAAGCTTTAACCATGTGCCATTTGGTTAATTAGCTTAATTTAATCAGCTAATTTGTTTCTCAAACTTCTTACATTTAGGTACGCTACCCTGAGATCTGCATTACCATAATTACCATTATGAAATAAATTATGAGCGACGTTTTGCGAAATGCAATTGTGTACATTAATGTAGGAATAAACGGACCATCTTGCCAATATCATTTCGTGACTGAATTTAATAGAATTTAGTCCCAGCCAATTTACGTAAAAATATGTTTGTGTCGCTTACCCATAGATACTTCTATATTTATGTTCTTTTTTAAGCTGAACTGCCTGATGATAGAAAAACTTTTGGAATGGTGTTAATTGATGTCGAATAAATATAGGTTTATCCTTTACAGCTTTCGTAGTGTACCCAATTTCACAAGCTATCAGATACTTATCTTTCCGCTTATCATAAAACAATGCTTGCTTTGCAGAACAATTTTTGAAAGTGATCGATGTTAATAACATGTTGATCTTTGTAGTTGACGACTGACGTACTGGATTGTTTCAATATTGTGCTCGATGTCTTCCAAATTATAATTTTTTAATATTCTCTTAACAACGTCTTTTGCTGGTTGAACCTTGTCGGGTACCCCGCAAGTATAACATAATTTGGAAATTTATTATCAAGCAACATTTGCATTTGTGCAAGCTATTTGAATGTTAATTTCTTTAAGTAGAAAAAAAGATTTTGAAATATACGTTATGACAGCTTTATCAAAACTAACTTCTAAAAACAATTAAATAATTTTGTTTTGAATTCAAGGAATAAATTACATCTGTCTACAACAATTTAGCCACGGGTCATTCGAATTATCATCGTTATGACTATACCTATCCAAAAATGAACTGTCAACAAAAATATCAAAAGCAATACTTACAGAATGTTTTTTCAAAGTACCAACTTTTGTCACACTTGAATATATTCTGGTTTGTACTGTTGTTTTAGTATGCTAAAAGTTAAAAAAGTGAATAAAATTAAATTGTGCATGCAGTAAGTACGTACATATATGAAATACTTCAATTTGTCTAGAAAAGATACAAATATTCTCGTACATGTACAACATCTTGAGTCTCTCCCGTACATCATCAAGACATTTTTTTCTGCTGGTCTTAGGTTATAAACGTATTTAATATTATACAAGAGTAAGTATCTCTTTTGACTGGATATCCATCTTTTTACGGTATAACGACAAAATTATTAATTACACACGTGAAATTGCCACTATTGAACGAGTACGTATAATTTATATGCACCAATCGAATCGAGTGCTCAAATACGACCACAATAAGATATTTATCTAGCATGTTTTAACAAAACCGTATTTCTAATATACAAGTTTAGCATTTATAAATTCCAACATAAAAAAGTTACTTTCTATATTATGTTACGGATCCCATGAAAAACACTTCTGCACGTTCAGTTTTTTATTTATTTAATTTCTTTTATAATTTAAATTTTTATTTCTTTTAATGTTATACAAAATAATACATAATACTGTGCTAAACATGAAAACCCCACACCTTAAATACGATATATAATGTCTAATTTGTACTCGGGTGCAAAAAACACAAAAAACATGAAAACAGGAAAATATAAAAAAAAACTCTGGAAAATTGTTTGTCAAAGAAAAACATAAAAGAACACGTACCATATCCACATATATACAATTTAGGATTGTCAACTTACACATAACATAATTGGATGTTATTTTTAATTTGGTAGATTGATGGAATCAAATAAAGATAGAAAATGGGTTTTAATGAATCGCTGTGTAGAAAAACGTCGTCTTCCTTGCTCTCTGCCCTCCTCGTATCAAATGTGTTTCCGGTTTCTAAAATATGTTTAACAAAATAATTAGTATATAAGATATGTACGATGTTGTTCTTATTTTTTAATCTCTACGTTTTTACAAAATACCGGACGATTGAAACAGTTTTATTAAGGGTGGAAATTAAAAATAAAATAAAATGTTTTTGTAGTCTGTGAGTTTTAATTGTCAAGAAGTTGACAAGAGTACGTGATGCGTTATAATACAAAAGCGTTATGTTTAAGTTTGTGATTCCGGAATGATTTTCCGGAAGGGAAGCTTTTCCTTTTTTGCAAATATTTTGAAAAAACTATCATTTTGACAAAAATGAATATGAACTAAAAGCCAATTCTAAATAAAATATCAGACTACATCAGCTTTTTAAAACTTAAGCAGAAATTACGATTCCCACATATCAATTTGTAAATCAAGCCTTATTAACGTATCATGCTCAAGAAAAATATCAAACGCATTGCCAAATCAAGAAAATATTTCAATAAGTTAGGACTTTATAAACATAAATACAAATTAGGTGGCACAATGCTGTATATGAAAAGTCGGCCGGCATAAATCCATATCACAAACACCACCTGGAAGTTAAGTTAGCTGCGTAGCAAGAGTCGTGTAAATCGTTTACTACGGTAAAAGTCGATCTTAGAACATATTTGTCGTTCAATTTGCTGCAAAAGCTTTAGCTATCATACTTCCACTTCAGAAATTTTGTGTTACACTGAAAATTTTAAGAAGCAAGAAAATTCAAGCCATAATTGGAACCATTACATCGTGGAAATGTCACAAAAGCACGATATCATCAGTAATAAATGACACTTTCAATGAAATGAAGCGGGTCCTTTGCCCAGAGAACATTTCTTTTAAACGATCCTAGGCTACAATAACACATTTTTAGCGATTCAATTCTCACAAGTTTTTTTTGGGTGTTTGTCACTATTTCATCCTTTCGAAAATATAAAAATTATGAAAAAATTATTCATGATAAATTAAACTAAAAAAGTTAGTTTTGAGTATGAACGTTTAATTAAAAAAATGGCGTCAGACAAAGAAGTACCAGCTTCAATTAATTGAAATAAAACTATATTTAGTAGAACATAACAACTTAGTCTGTGAATTAATCTTTCATGTCAAATCTGTAACATTTTCTTATTTGTATAATACTACAAATGTTTTGGCTATAATTGTATGGCGCAATTTATTTACATTCGATGTCGAGCACCTGCACGCGAAACTGGGTTAAATTTTCAAAGGACTAATGCGTGTCGTATTAAAATTATCAAGCGATGTTCGTTTGCACCAATCGAGAAATTTTTCATTGTCTAATTGGATTTAAATTGGATTAAATTGAAATCATAGTCAAAATTTTGTTTTATCAAACATTGTTGTTGTTGTCAACGTAAACATGGCCGCTAGTAACACGTTAAACAATTTTGAGGACTATATGTCTAAATATAATTACTGAACTCGGATTTAAATTGGTTCAAATTTGGCTTAATCTTGAATTATATTCAAATCATATTCAAATTTGTTTTTGCCAAACATTGTTGTTGTTGTCAACATAAACATGGCCGATAATAACACATTAAACAATTTTGAGGACTACATGTTCGAATATAATTACTGAACTCGGATTTAAATTGTTCAAATTGGGCTTAATCTTGGATTATATTCAAATCATAGTCAAAATTTTGTTTTTGTCAAACATTGTTGTTGTTGTCAACGTAAACATGGCCGCTAGTAACACGTTAAACAATTTTGAGGACTACATGTCCAAATATAATTACTGAACTCGTAATTAAATTGGTTCAAATTGGGTTTAATCTTGAATTATATCTAAACCATAGTCAAAATTTTGTTTTTGTCAAACATTGTTGTTGTTGTCAACATAAACATGGCCGCTAGTAACACATTAAATAATTTTGAGAACTACATGTTCGAATATAATTACTGAACTCGGATTTGAATTGTTCAAATTGGGCTTAATCTTGGATTATATTCAAATCATAGTCAAAATTTTGTTTTTGTCAAACATTGTTGTTGTTGTCAACATAAACATGGCCGCTAGTAACACATTAAATAATTTTGAGAACTACATGTTCGAATATAATTACTGAACTCGGATTTAAATTGGTTCAAATTGGGTTTAATCTTGAATTATATTTAAACCATAGTCAAAATTTTGTTTTTGTCAATCATTGTTGTTGTTGTCAACATAAACATGGCCGCTATTAACACATTAAACAATTTTGAGGACTATATGTCCAAATATAATTACTGAACTCAGATTTTAATTGTTCAAATTGGGCTTAATCTTGGATTATATTCAAATCATAGTCAAAATTTTGTTTTTGTCAAACATTGTTGTTGTTGTCAACATAAACATGGCCGCTAGTAACACATTAAATAATTTTGAGGACTACATGTTCGAATATAATTAATGAACTCGGATTTGAATTGTTCAAATTGGGCTTAATCTTGAATTATATTCAAATCATAGTCAAAATTTTGTTTTTGTCAAACATTGTTGTTGTTGTCAACATAAACATGGCCGCTAGTAACACATTAAATAATTTTGAGAACTACAGGTTCGAATATAATTACTGAACTCGGATTTGAATTGGTTCAAATTGGGTTTAATCTTGAATTATATTTAAAACATAGCCAAAATTTTGTTTTTGTAAACATTGTTGTTGTTGTCAACATAAACATGGCCGCTAGTAACACATTAAATAATTTTGAGAACTACATGTTCGAATATAATTACTGAACTCGGATTTGAACTGGTTCAAATTGGGATTACTCTTGAATTATATTTAAAACATAGTCAAAATATTGTTTTTGTCAAACATTGTTGTTGTTGTCAACATAAACATGGCCGCTAGTAACACATTAAATAATTTTGAGAACTACATGTTCGAATATAATTACTGAACTCGGATTTGAACTGGTTCAAATTGGGTTTAATCTTGAATTATATTGAAATCATAGCCATTATTTTGTTTTTGTCAAACATTGTTGTTGTTGTCAACATAAACATGGCCGCTAGTAACACATTAAATAATTTTGAGGACTACATGTTCGAATATAATTACTGAACTCGGATTTAAATTGGTTCAAATTGGGTTTAATCTTGAATTATATTTAAATCATAGTCAACATTTTGTTTTTGTCAATCATTGTTGTTGTTGTCAACATAAACATGGCCGCTAGTAACATAGTAATTAGTTTTGAGGACTAGGTCTCCAATTATAATCACCTAACTTGGATTTAAATTGGTTCAAATTGGGATTACTTTTGAATTATATTTAAATCATAGTCAATATTTTGTTTTGTCAAACATTGTTGTTGTTGTCAACATAAACATGGCCGCTAGTAACACATTAAATAATTTTGAGGACTACATGTTCGAATATAATTACTGAACTCGGATTTAAATTGGTTCAAATTGGGATTACTTTTGAATTATATTTAAATCATAGTCAATATTTTGTTTTGTCAAACATTGTTGTTGTTGTCAACATAAACATGGCCGCTAGTAACACATTAAATAATTTTGAGGACTACATGTTCGATTATAATTACTGAACTCGGATTTAAATTGGTTCAAATTGGGTTTAATCTTGAATTATATTGAAATCATAGTCAAAATTTTGTTTTTGTCAAACATTGTTGTTGTTGTCAACATAAACATGGCCGCTAGTAACACATTAAATAATTTTGAGGACTACATGTTCGAATATAATTACTGAACTCGGATTTAAATTGGTTCAAATTGGGTTTAATCTTGAATTATATTTAAATCATAGTCAATATTTTGTTTTTGTCAAACATTGTTGTTGTTGTCAACATAAACATGGCCGCTAGTAACACATTAAATAATTTTGAGGACTACATGTTCGAATATAATTACTGAACTCGGATTTAAATTGGTTCAAATTGGGTTTAATCTTGAATTATATTGAAATCATAGTCAAAATTTTGTTTTTGTCAAACATTGTTGTTGTTGTCAACATAAACATGGCCGCTAGTAACACATTAAATAATTTTGAGGACTACATGTTCGAATATAATTACTGAACTCGGATTTAAATTGGTTCAAATTGGGTTTAATCTTGAATTATATTGAAATCATAGTCAATATTTTGATTTTGTCAAACATTATTGTTGTTGTCAACATAAACATGGCCGCTAGTAACACATTAAATAATTTTGAGGACTACATGTTCGAATATAATTACTGAACTCGGATTTAAATTGGTTCAAATTGGGTTTAATCTTGAATTATATTGAAATCATAGTCAAAATTTTGTTTTTGTCAAACATTGTTGTTGTTGTCAACATAAACATGGCCGCTAGTAACACATTAAATAATTTTGAGGACTACATGTTCGAATATAATTACTGAACTCGGATTTAAATTGGTTCAAATTGGGTTTAATCTTGAATTATTTTCAAATCATAGTCAAAATTTTGTTTTTGTCAAACAATGTTGTTGTTGTCAACATAAACATGGCCGCGATTAACACATTAAACAATCTTGAGGACTATATGTCTAAATATAATTACTGAACTCGGATTTTAATTGTTCAAATTGGGCTTAATCTTGAATTATATTCAAATCATAGTCAAAATTTTGTTCTTGTCAAACATTGTTGTTGTTGTCAACATAAACATGGCCACTAGCAACACATTAAATGATTTTGAGGACTACATGTTCGAATATAATTACTGAACTCGGGTTTAAATTGGTTCAAATTGGGTTTAATCTTGAATTATATTTAAATCATAGTCAATATTTTGTTTTTGTCAAACATTGTTGTTGTTGTCAACATAAACATGGCCACTAGTAGCATAGTAGTTAGTTTTGAGGGCTAGGTGTCCAAATATACTTACTTAACTTGGATTTAAATTAGTTCAAATTGGGTTTAATCTTGAATTACATTTAAATCATAGTCAAAATTTTGTTTTTGTCAAACAATGTTGTTGTTGTCAACATAAACATGGCCGCGATTAACACATTAAACAATTTTGAGGACTATATGTCTAAATATAATTACTGAACTCGGATTTTAATTGTTCAAATTGGGCTTAATCTTGAATTATATTCAAATCATAGTCAAAATTTTGTTCTTGTCAAACATTGTTGTTGTTGTCAACATAAACATGGCCACTAGTAGCATAGTAGTTAGTTTTGAGGACTACATGTTCGAATATAATTACTCAACTCGGATTTAAATTGGTTCAAATTTGGCTTAATCTTGAATTATATTCAAATCATATTCAAATTTGTTTTTGCCAAACATTGTTGTTGTTGTCAACATAAACATGGCCGCTAGTAACACATTAAATAATTTTGAGGACTACTTGTTCGAACATAATTACTGAACTCTGATTTAAATTGGTTCAAATTGGGCTTAATCTTGAATTATATTCAAATCATAGTGAAAAGTTTGTTTTTTGTCAACCATTGTTGTTGTTGTCAACATAAACATGGCCGCTAGTAACACATTAAATAATTTTGAGGACTATATGTCCAAATATAATTACTGAACTCGGATTTAAATTGGTTCAAATTGGGTTTAATCTTGAATTATATTTAAATCATAGTCAAAATTTTGGTTTGTCAAACATTGTTGTTGTTGTCAACATAAACATGGCCGCTAGTAACACACTAAATAATTTTGAGGATTACATGTCCAAATATAATTA
This sequence comes from Nephrotoma guestfalica, assembly GCA_963691935.1. Classification (NCBI taxonomy): domain Eukaryota; kingdom Metazoa; phylum Arthropoda; class Insecta; order Diptera; family Tipulidae; genus Nephrotoma; species Nephrotoma guestfalica. The sequence goes on from OY829915.1 coordinate 23,271,848, forward strand.
ATGGACTCGGATGTAAATAGTTTCAAATTGGGTTTTATCTTGAATTATATTGAAATCATAGTCAAAATTTCGTTTTTGTCAAACATTGTTGTTGTTGTCAACATAAACATGGCCGCTAGTAACACATTAAATAATTTTGAGGACTATATGTCCAAATATAATTACTGAACTCGGATTTAAATTGGTTCAAATTGGGTTTTATCTTGAATTATATTGAAATCATAGTCAAAATTTTGTTTTTGTCAAACATTGTTGTTGTTGTCAACATAAACATGGCCGCTAGTAACATAGTAATTAGTTTTGAGGACTAGGTGTCCAAATATAATTACTTAACTTGGATTTAAATTAGTTCAAATTGGGTTTAATCTTGCATTATATTTAAACCATAGACAACATTTTGTTTTTGTCAAACATTGTTGTTGTTGTCAACATAAACATGGCCGCTAGTAACACATTAAATAATTTTGAGAACTAGATGCTGAAATATAATTACTGGACTCGTAACTAAATTGGTTCAAATTGGGTTTAATCTTGAATTATATTTAAATCATTGTCAAAATTTTGTTTTTGTCAAATATTGTTGTTGTGGTCAACATGAACATGGCCGCTAGTAACACATTGAATAATTTTGAGGACTGCTTGTTCGAACATAATTACTGAACACGGATTTAAATTGGTTCAAATTGGGTTTTATCTTGAATTATATTCAAATCATAGTCAAAATTTTGTTCTTGTCAAACATTGTTGTTGTTGTTGTCAACAAAAACATGGCCGCTAGTAACACAATTAATAATTTTGAGGACTGCTTGTTCGAACATAATTACTGAACACGGATTTAAATTGGTTCAAATTGGGTTTTATCTTGAATTATATTCAAATCATAGTCAAAATTTTGTTTTTGTCAAACATTGTTGTTGTTGTCAACATGAACATGGCCGCTAGTAACACGTTAAATAATTTTGAGAACAACATGTTCAAATATAATTACAACATGTTCAAATTAAATACTTAGCTCGGACTTAAATTGGTTCAAATTGGGATTAATCTTGAATTATATTTAAATCATAGTCAAAATTTTGTTTTTGTCAAACATTGTTGTTGTTGTCAACATAAACATGGCCGCTAGTAACACATTAAATAATTTTGAGAACTACATGTTCGAATATAATTACTGAACTCGGATTTGAACTGGTTCAAATTGGGATTACTCTTGAATTATATTTAAAACATAGTCAAAATTTTGTTTTGTCAAACATTGTTGTTGTTGTCAACATAAACATGGCCGCTAGTAACACATTAAATAATTTTGAGAACTACATGTTCGAATATAATTACTGAACTCGGATTTAAATTGGTTCAAATTGGGTTTAATCTTGAATTATATTTAAACGATAGTCAAAATTTTGTTCTTATCAAACGTTGTTGTTGTTGTCAACATAAACATGGCCGCTAGTAACACATTAAATACTTATGCGGACTAGATGTCTATATATAATTACTGAAATTGGTTTTAAATAGGTTCAAATTGGGTTTAATCTTGAATTATATTTAAACCCCAATCAAAATTTTGTTTTTGTCAAACATTGTTGTTGTATTTAAGCAATGTATCTTTACAAAATAATTTCGATATTGGTTAACTATTGGTTAACTATTTAGCTTTTAATTTAACTATTTATTCCCAAACACAAATTTTGATAAAAATAATTTGAAATTTACTGTTATTCTGATGCTATATAAGACAGCGGAAATTTGCCAACGGAAAATGGGAGATCACAGTACTCGGCACATGTGGAAGCTCTATTCTAAAAGATAATTTCTTTGGTCATTTTATAACAGCGGACTTTTTTATTCTTTTAGTGTCTATTTTCACAAAATAAGGAGTTTTTGAGATATTTGCTAGAAACTAGAAAGAGTTTATTTGGACGCGAAAAATCGAAAGGTTATGGTTTAAATTCTAAACGACAGTCTCCTTTAATTTTCTTATTAGCTTCGTAAGTTTTCAATTTTAAATTCAAATTCATGTTTGCACCATTGTTTTTTTGGTCGAGAAGCGACTATTACAGACGTGTGACGCAAATTTCATAATTATTGGTTAGAAATTAGCCGCGTTCTCTCCAGCTGAATGTTCATTTTAATCGTAAAGAATGGATAGATACCAGAACTTTAACTTCAAAATTCAACTTTGAAACCAAATTTCGAGGCAGATGGAACATTTTAAACATTCCACTTATCATATACCGAGTTCCTTTACTTCGGAGGTCAATCAATTTGTCATTTTAAGATTTTATTCCACTGGAGTCTTTTATTTTTTGAGAATATAGGTTCGAAAGAGAGAAATTCTCTTTTGTGATAGTGGCTAGTGTAATCTATGATTTTCCGCTTGCAAGGATTATGTTGTAGACAGATGTTGGAAGTTACATACAATGTATAATCTCATTATCTTAGCGAAATATTATGTTTCGCTGCGCATTTGTTAAACTTTTCGTTACCTTTTCGTAATAATTTGCTAAGGCCTTGAGATTATACATTGTATGTAAGTTCAAAGTATTTTCAATATTTTTGTAGTTTAGTCACTGTAAGCTGATGAGGTGGCCGAATTTTTTGGCTTAAAGAATTCAATGTCTCAATCTAATTTGGCAGATAATCACATTCCATTGTCAATATACACAAATCTGAACGATAGGCTAATATATTGTCACAAAGAACTTTGCCAAGTAGTTGAAATTGTATTGCAATAGTGGATTATAACAGATTGTGCGTGTATTCTCCTTAAACGAACTGCATGGATTTGGTTTAAATCAATTTAATGGGCATAATAGCTTCCTGTCACAAATTGTATCAACCAAGGTAGCAAATCATTTCATATAAAATGGATCGACAAATAATCTTATGTCGATTAACGCACATTTAACAAACACATAAACAAACATACAACAACCAAATCATTTTTAATTCATTTTTAATCATTTTGCAATTCATCACGTATAAACTGAAGTATTTTGGTTTGATTTTGCGTTGTTGGTGTATCTCTGCGTATAGCACATATAGCATATAATATAATATGTAACAGTTGGCAGTCGAGAGTTAGTTAATTAAATAAAACTTGATTCGATGCTGTATAATGTGTGTCGCACAGCATAATGGTCGAGTGTATAATATTTCGATATATGTAGATAGCAAAGAGATAATATACAGGAATATCTTATATGCGGCGGCTCGAATGTCACAATTGAATTATTGATCAAACATCTGTTGATTTTGCTGATTATTAATTCATCAGCGACCTACAGAGTACAATTTTAGTGTGTACGATACAAATTGCGTTCGTCATGTTGACGGTCTTTTGAGCATGTATAAATGACTTTTTGATTTGATATATTTTAAATTAATAAGCTCGATATTTTTTTTACGTTTGTAAATTATACGTTATGGTAAAAATATGATAATAAAGTTGTTAGATGTTGTGGCCTGATTATTAATTTTAATCAAATTATCATCGTTATATACATTCTGTATAAAATGTATATAGATAATTAATTTTAAGTTTGTCGACACGAGCAGAAAATTATATGCCTTCAAATTATTTTGATTAAATGAAAAGTTAGTATGATAATCCTTGCCGCAATAATAAAATGCCGCTGGACAAATGGCAGTGATGTCGACGTCGTACTAGCGATATTGTATATAAAAAATGCTTTTATTGGCGGTATCGGCATGTATGAAATATGGTTAAAGGAATGTATAGTAACGAACTTTTTCCCCTTTTATTTAGGTAATTCGCAGAATCTATTTAAAAAGAAAAAACAAAAAATTAATTGGTAAATAAAAAAAAATCAATTCTTAATTCACGTTAGGTATAGGTACTTAGTTTCATTGTGTCATGACCAACTTTACTGTATTCTATTCCTTATCCTCTTCTTCCGCCTCTGTCTGTCTAAAACCAGCATCCTGTTCAATATCTTCAGACTCTTCATCTTACGAAATTTCCGACAGTGTCTTCTTCAGGATAAAACATTATATCGGTTTTTTAAACCCGTTTTTATTGTATTGTCAGTGACACTGTCCCAAGCCGATGCTATCCAACCAACGATTTCTTCATATCCCGCTCGTTTAATGACCTTTTTTGTGTACTGTTTGTAGCCAGTCAACATCCATTCTTCCCAAAGATTTTTTAATTTCGATTTAAATGATTTGGTGAAAGATATATCAAGTGGCTGCAAATTACTCGTTAACCCACCTGGAATCATAACAGGAATTGTCTGGATTTTTTTGCAGAACAATTTAATTTCCTCAGTTTTATGACCTGATGCTGCGTTTAATATTAAAATAGATTTTTTGGTAAAAAATGATTGTGGTCGTTTCCCTCACACTTTTTCCAACCACAATATCATCTCTGCGGATGACATCCACCACTTTCCATTAGCCGATACAATTATGTTAGTTGGAAAATTTTTTTTGGGAATGGTTTTTCGCTTAAAAATAATATGTACAGGCAGTTTTTTGACATCAGCGGGAACAACCAATGTACCTGTAAAATTACATTTCTCATTCCCCGTTGTGGTAATTTTGACATCCGATGAACTTTGATGATAAATAAAAACTCTTCCCAGTGAGTCATCCATGTTGACTCACATTTACTCCCAATTTGGATTGTTCGACAAATGTTTTAAAGTCACACACTTTCTGTTCCCAATTTTCTGGCAAATGTTGTCCTGTTGATGTCACCGCTTGAAACTTGTGTACCCATTTCGGTGATCCATTAAATGCGATTTTTTTTACGTGAACGTGCTTCTTGCAAAATTCGTTTACCAGTTATTTGCCGCCCCTTAGCTCGTTCAATCCAAACCCATTTTTTACAACCATTTCTAATGAAGGCCACTTTGCTCAACGTTATCGTTTTTTGGTTTTCTTATTTTTTAATATACAACGTCTAACCATAGATTCGTTAACATTAAAATAGGTCAAAATTAACTTCTAAAAATTAACATGAAACAACAATTTTCAATCAATTATACAAAAATCATCCCTTTTGATCACCATATAGTCACCATGCGAACACATCTCCAGATTTTGCGATAATTTCAATAGTGTAGAATTGCTTCTTCCGAATTTAGAGGAAAACATTATATTTTTGAAAATGTATGCCAGAGCCATGGCCTATTTAAGTAAATAGCACAAACATATATAGATAGCCCACTTTATCCCCTTTGATTACCATATAGTCACCATGCGAACACATCTCCAGATTTTGCGATAATTTCAATAGTGTAGAATTGCTTCTGCCGAGTTTAAAGGAAAACATTATATTTTTGAAAATTTATGCCAAGAGCGATGGTCTATTTAAGTAAATGGCACAAACATATTTAGATAGCCCACTTCATTCCCTTTGATCATCATTAGTCACCATGCGAGCACATCTCCAGATTTTGCGATAATTTCAATAGTGTAGAATTGCTTCTGCCGAGTTTAAAGGAAAACATTATATTTTTGACAACTTCTGCCAAGAGCCATGGCCTATTTAAGTAAATAGCACAAACATATATAGATAGCCCACTTTATCCCCTTTGATTACCATATAGTCACCATGCGAGCACATCTCCAGATTTTGCAGTAATTTCAATAGTGTAGAATTGCTTCTACCGAGTTTAAAGGAAAACATTATATTTTTGAAAATGTATGCCAAGAGCCATGGCCTATTTAAGGAAATGACACAAACATATTTAGATAGCCCACTTCATCCCCTTTGATCACCATTAGTCACCATGCGAGCACATCTCTAGATTTTGCGATAATTTCCATAGTGTAGCATTACTCCCGCTGATTTTTGTCGAACTTTATATTTTGACTTAAATTAGACTTATGTACAGTGATTAAATTTAAATTTGGCAACCATTTTTTTTTGTTCAATTATTTTTGTATAATTGATTGAAAATTGTTGTCATGTTACTTTTTAGAAACCTACACTTTTTAACGTCAGAATTGTATAACCATTTACACTTTTATGTTGCCACTTTTATATTGCCACTTTTTTGTGTACCTACACTTTTTTTAACGTTACAAACTTCACACCGGTAAACGTTAGATATTAAATAATACGAAAACAATGAAAAATCTGTCATAAAGTTTCCGTTTGTGCATTGACCAAATAGAGAAGAATAAAAACATAAGGATCCCAAAAAACAAATGGTTGCGTTTTTGTGTTACTTGATCATTTTAAGTTGATATAAAACGTAAAAGGCTTTTTAGTAGGATGCGGCTCATTATTAGTGTGCGGCTTCTAATAGGTGCGGTTTGTTAACGAAATGCGGCTAATTAGAGGTGTTCGTAAAGGTTTTAAGTAATTTTTAGTCAGGCAAGCCGCGGCTTATTAGAGTGGTGCGGCTTATAAGGGAAAACAGACGTATGTGAAGTTATCCCAGAATTCTATCCCAGAAAATAAAAATATCTAATCAGGCAACACTAACATATCAATAACCAATTTTCTCTTGTGTGAAGTTATCCGCCTAGCTTTTAATTCATTTCATTCAAATATACTATATTTGTGAAGTTAGCCCAGCCCAGAATTTTTATCAATTTTTATTAAAAAACGAAAAATTATCAAATTTATTAAATTTGATTTGTTTATATATAATAAAAAAATTAAAAACTAAAGTACCAAAAAACTGTAAACTTTTGAATTGCATATAGTAAAGGAAAATTACAGGCAATGTTAAAAAAGCTCTAACCGTGGCAAGTTCCCGAAAATGAACTCTGGGCTGGGAATTTCATTGATTTTTATAAAATTTTTCGTCCCACTCGACAAATCTAAATTTATTCCGCCAAAACTAAAAATGTCTCGGATCAGGGCTATATGATTTTGAAATTTATACACTAGCAGCTAAGTTTTAGTTGTATTATAAGAAAATCGTTCCATGGCAAGTTCCCGAAAATGAACTCTGGGCTGGGAATTTCATTGATTTTTATAAAAATTTTCGTCCCACTCGATAAATCTAAATTTATTCAGACTCGTCCGCCAATCTATATACATTCAAGAAGCCTATTGAATTTATTTAAGATAGTTAGTTGCTGTTTCTCATAATTTTAAAAAATTTTTAATTGAATTAATTGTGTTTAATTATTTTGCATAATCAAAATATTCGAATAATCTTACTATTATTTGACAAAAGTGCAATTTAAATAAACATATAAAATTTCATATTTAAAATGTCAGCATCAGTTTTTCGCACTGACTGTTAAACAATTTCATTCATTTTTCAACAATTTCATTTTATTTTATTGCATCCTGATTCACGTTTTGATCTTATCTACCTCTGATAATAAAAATAATAATAATAATCAAAACTATGTTGTTGCTCTGCTGTTAAATGTAACATTTCCTTAACAAAAATTTAAAAAAAAAAATTTATTTCCGCACAATGAAAACTGCATATACTGTATTTAGAATTATACGAGTTGAGGAGCAAGTACTGTACGTAGATCTCTATAGTAATACCTTGAAACAGAATTTTAAATTTTACTTCGAGAGAATTTATGCTTTTAAACATTACAACTACACAAAAATATGAAACTTTTACGTTTTGCTTTTGTGCTAGGAGAAAGCAGAAAAATTTAAACTGCTTTTAGTTTTTTGGGTTTAGAATTCTTATGGAAATTGTAAATTTGTTTTAATGTAAGAAATGAACAGGTTATGTGTATATGTGTGTATGCGCTTTGCTGGGGGAAATGGGTTTAAAATATGGAAAATCCATTGTGATTTTCGTGGATTTGTTAAGTTTTGTTAGCAGCACAGCACGATGTTAGAAAAAAGGTAAATATCGTATTGTGTTTTGCATTTTGTATGTGTGGTCTCGTTTTAACGTTTTATTCCTTACACAGGGTTACTATATATGGATTGTTATGAATATGGAATATAGTTCCCTGCAGTTCTTAAAATCGTCATATGCACAATTTCGTGTACATTAAATACTATTGTATGTTGTTTGTTCAGATAATCGCGTGGTGAGCCAATTTTATTTTCAATAATACAAATGTTTGTTGTTGAATAATTATTTATGTACGAGTAATTATTGTACATACAGCTTGAATGTTGCAAATAATTCGGTCTGTGGTCATACGTATTTATTTATTTGGAATATGGCGGATTACGCGATTTATTTATATTTATAGCCAAGTTTTGATGTTGGTTGGCCTAACAACCTACTACTGGATTAAAATTTTTTTTTGCCTCAAATCATCAATAAAAGAATTGATATGAGTTCAAGAATTACAGAACTTAATTGAGTTATGTTTAAATTTAAATGGAATAACACATATTATGATGAAAACGCACCAATAGCTGCACATCATATTCCAAGCAATCCACACTATATGTTTAAGTTATAAAATCGAATTGAGTCAATTTTATCAAGGTTTATGCGTAGCAGCACAGATAGGTACTTAAATTTTGATTTTGCCTCATTGCACAAACGTATAACCTCAAATTTTAATTTTCGGTTCATTGCTCGGAGATGATTAGATGAAAGCTCCTGATATATGGAGCGTGTCCACTGCGATCGCTGGATGAAGAAATTAAGCAAGAATGTGCGTTTGTGCAACAAACTGAAGACATATTTAACAGTGACGGCGCGAACAACGCCAACTCGCTTTACTCAAATTTCACTGAATCGCTGGTACCCGCCAAAAAACGGGTGGTTGGGAGGAGGATCGAATGGTGCTCAGAAAAACCAACTTATCTAACGCCTTTTTGCAGGTTGAGATGACCAATCAAAAAACTCATTTTGATCAAAACTCGTTGTGGTCTATTTTGAGTAAACCGCTAGCAACCGGTTGTGATGACAACATCTGCCATTTTTTAACAATTAATTGATCGAAGATAAATCTAGTTCTCATTTCACTGACACTTTTATTGAAGGAGGAAGTGACGAGAAAAAATATCATGATAATCTTTTCGAGGCATTAAAGCTCATCCAAGAGTATGCTTTCCGGTTAAGGTTCGAAATGTGTTCATTTGGCCAATAAAAATTGGAGTGTCTGGGCCACATCGTCGAACCAAATGGCTTACCAATTTGGCTTACTCGCCAAATGGCGAGTGTATACGACTAGCCGTTTGGAAAGATACGCATTCATTTATGCGAGAGCTTTTCGTATGCAGCATTCTCCTCGCTATTAATTGCCGGTCTCGAGAAACTAAATGAAGAAATTATCATTTTGAGTTTAACCAACGCTAACAGCATCGACGGGCGTTCTGAAACCACTACATTAAAAAGCACCTAGGCAGATAAGGGAATCAAAGTATTTCACCCACAGGCAAATGATCTTTAATAATTCCGTGGCCCCGCATGCATTTAGTATTGACGATTTTTGAATAATCTATAGGGAGTACCCTGAGACCATGATGTTTCTACCTATATAAACGCAGCATTTTATACATGTTCCTGGTGTTTAAAAACGCCGCCCATCCTGATGAAATTTTATTTCGAATAAGTCACGATCTAAACTTACAAAAATTTTGTAATTGTTTTGTGATATATTTTTAAGTTATAATTCTGCACAACAACAAATTGCAAATGAATTAATAAAATTTTATTATTTGTAAATGCGTAGTTTATGGAATCGTAGAATTACCCTCATGCTGATTGATACTACTATGGCCATTTTATACGCCCAAATTCTAGGTAAGCCCAGCCGGAGATTCAGACTAGTATGATGATTTAATTTCACTGTTTGAACTAGTATGTCACTTTCGTACTATATCTAAGAAAATCATAAGTTTAAGACAAGGCTACACATTTTATTCAAGGAATTCTTCCAACGGAATGGAATATAGATTAGGACGGAAATTATTGATTGCTTACTCTCCATCAGGAACATTATGAGGAAACCGCATATAATTTATGTTCTCACTCTATAGAGATTATAATCAATAAAGGCAACTTATTGTAAACCGAAGTCATCGAAATTTTATTTCGTAGTGCCAAAGTTTTCTTAGAAAGGTCACGCTAAAGTCAGACGAGACTTAGAATAATTAAAAATTTTAACTGATAACTGAACACCTTAAACTATAAGGCATTGGGTGCGCAATTTTGGTTTTCGAGTTTACTACTTAACCTGTATATTCTAATTTGCACACCATAAATAATATTTTATTGCTCTCAACATTCACTAAGAATTGTGAATTTGCATGCACACTGCGTGCATCTTTTTGTATAGTTTGTGTATTATAAATATTATAAAAAACTAATGATTATTATATAGTTTTTAATTGAACGTGATTTTGATAAAAATCATTTAATTCTTTTATGAAATTTAATATTCTTTCCAACAAAGAAAAGTTTTCAATTAAAATTTCTAAACTCACGCAACATTATGTGTGGTAACAATAGGGTAAAAATATATTTTTTTGCTTTAAGCTGAATTGGAGAAATATTTTGTTTCGTTTCGTATACAGAGTGTCCCAGAATTAGACGTTCCAAAGAAACAGGGTGATAGGAGAGCTCATTTCCAACAACAACAGCCAAGTAATGTTTTTTCGAATTATTGATGGTGCAAAAGTTATTTTTAGTGTTTTTTTTATAGAAATCGCATCGCCCACCGAAAAATTAATTTAAAAAACTAAAGTTCTTTTGTTTAACTTTCTTTTCTAACACGATTTAGGAGAGTGTGCCTTTCCAATAACATAATTCTTGTAAGCTATATTATTTTCTGTCAAATGTTCTTCTGTCAATGGTTTGGAAAATTTCTTTGTTTCTCAAATTTTTTGTATGGATGTTTCAGTGACGCCAGCGGGAAAATAATGTACTAAAAAAAGTTATCACGAAAATATGCGACACTAATTCAAATTTTAAAATGGTATCACACACCGGGATAGTCGCAACAGAAAGTTTTTTATTAATTTTTTTCAAAAAGTTACTTTGTGGTGTTTATTAAAAAATGCACTTAACAAAATTTCGATTTTTAATATCGATGCTTTGTTCAAAAATAGCAATAAATGAATAAAATAATTTTTTTTGGATTAATTTTAAACATTATAATACCTACGAGTAAGTGTTCGAAATGTCCACATCTTGCCAAAATACATAATCGGAATCGGCTTCGATTGCACGTTGCCGAACCTCCTGATCGGTGTGGGATTAATCTTAAATTATACCTAAATCTTAACGAAAATTTGTTTTTGTCAAACATTGTTGTTGTTGTCAACATAAACATGGCGGCTTGTAACAAGTTAAATAATTTTGAGGACTATATGTCCAAATATAATTACACAACTTGGATTTAAATTGGTTCAAATTGGGATTAACCTTGAATTATACTTAAATCATAGCCAAAATTTGGTTTTTGTCAAACATTGTTGTTGTTGTCAATATAAACATGGCCGATACTCAGTCTATGAAAATACGTATGCGGACTAGATGTCTGTATATAATTACTGAACTCGGACTTAAATTGGTTCAAATTGGGATTAATCTTGAATTATACTTAAATCATAACCAAAATTTTGTTTTTGTCAAACATTGTTGTTGTTGTCAACATAAACATGGCCGCTAGTAACACATTATATAATTTTGAGGAATAAATGTTCAAATATAATTACTGAACTCGGACTTAAATTGGTTCAAATTGGGATTAATCTTGAATTACACTTAAATTATAGCAAAAATTTTGTTTTTGTCAAGCTTTGTTGTTGTTGTCAACAAAAACATGGCCGACACTCAGTCTATGAAAATACGTATGCGGACTAGATGTCTGTATATAATTACTGAACTCGGACTTAAATTGGTTCAAATTGGGATTAATCTTGAATTATACTTAAATCATAACCAAAATTTTGTTTTTGTCAAACATTGTTGTTGTTGTCAACATAAACATGGCCGCTAGTAACACATTATATAATTTTGAGGAATAAATGTTCAAATATAATTACTGAACTCGGACTTAAATTGGTTCAAATTGGGATTAATCTTGAATTATACTTAAATCATAGCCAAAATTTTGTTGTTGCCAAGCTTTGTTGTTGTTGTCAATAAAAACATGGCCGATACTCAGTCTATAAAAATACGTATGCGGACTAGATGACTGTATATAATTACTGAACTCGGACTTAAATTGGTTCAAATTGGGATTAATCTTGAATTATACTTAAATCATAGCCAAAATCTTGTTTTTGTCAAACATTGTTGTTGTTGTCAATATAAACATGGCCGATACTCAGTCTATAAAAATACGTATGCGGACTAGATGTCTGTATATAATTACTGAACTCGGACTTAAATTGGTTCAAATTGGGATTAATCTTGAATTATACTTAAATCATAGCCAAAATTTTGTTTTTGTCAAACATTGTTGTTGTTGTCAATATAAACATGGCCGATACTCAGTCTACGAAAATACGTATGCGGACTAGTTGTCTGTATATAATTACTGAATTCGGGCTTAAATTGGTTCAAATTGGGATTAATCTTGAATTATACTTAAATCATAGCCAAAATTTTGTTTTTGTCAAACATTGTTGTTGTTGTCAATATAAACATGGCCGATAATAAGTCTATAAAATACTCATGCGGACTAGATGTCTTATATAATTACTGAACTCGGACTTAAATTGGTTCAAAGTGGGATTAATCTTGAATTATACTTAAATCATAGCCAAAATTTTGTTGTTGTCAAGCTTTGTTGTTGTTGTCAATATAAACATGGCCGATACTCAGTCTATAAAAATACGTATGCGGACTAGATGTCTGTATATAATTACTGAACTCGGACTTAAATTGGTTCAAATTGGGATTAATCTTGAATTATACTTAAATCATAGCCAAAATCTTGTTTTTGTCAAACATTGTTGTTGTTGTCAATATAAACATGGCCGATACTCAGTCTATAAAAATACGTATGCGGACTAGATGTCTGTATATAATTACTGAACTCGGACTTAAATTGGTTCAAATTGGGATTAATCTTGAATTATACTTAAATCATAGCCAACTTTTTGTTTTTGTTAAACATTGTTGTTGTTGTCAACATAAACATGGCCGATAATAAGTTTATAAAATACTTATGCGGACTAGATGTTTAAATATAATTACTGAACTCGGATTCAAATTGGTTCAAATTGGGATTAATCTTGAATTATACTTAAATCATAGCCAAAATCTTGTTTTTGTCAAACATTGTTGTTGTTGTCAATATAAACATGGCCGATACTCAGTCTATAAAAATACGTATGCGGACTAGATGTCTGTATATAATTACTGAACTCGGACTTAAATTGGTTCAAATTGGGATTAATCTTGAATTATACTTAAATCATCGCCAAAATTTTGTTTTTGTCAAACATTGTTGTTGTTGTCAATATAAACATGGCCGATAATAAGTCTATAAAATACTCATGCGGACTAGATGTCTTATATAATTACTGAACTCGGACTTAAATTGGTTCAAATTGGAATTAATCTTGAATTATACTTAAATCATAGCCAACTTTTTGTTTTTGTCAAACATTGTTGTTGTTGTCAACATAAACATGGCCGATAATAAGTTTATAAAATACTTATGCGGACTAGTTGTCTGTATATAATTACTGAATTCGGGCTTAAATTGGTTCAAATTGGGATTAATCTTGAATTATACTTAAATCATAGCCAAAATTTTGTTGTTGTCAAGCTTTGTTGTTGTTGTCAATATAAACATGGCCGATACTCAGTCTATAAAAATACGTATGCGGACTAGATTACTGTATACAATTACTGAACTCGGACTTAAATTGGTTCAAATTGGGATTAATCTTGAATTCTACTTAAATCATAGCCAAAATTTTGTTGTTGTCAAGCTTTGTTGTTGTTGTCAATATAAACATGGCCGATACTCAGTCTATAAAAATACGTATGCGGACTAGATGTCTGTATACAATTACTGAACTCGGACTTAAATTGGTTCAAATTGGGATTAATCTTGAATTCTACTTAAATCATAGCCAAAATTTTGTTGTTGTCAAGCTTTGTTGTTGTTGTCAATATAAACATGGCCGATACTCAGTCTATAAAAATACGTATGCGGACTAGATGTCTGTATACAATTACTGAACTCGGACTTAAATTGGTTCAAATTGGGATTAATCTTGAATTCTACTTAAATCATAGCCAAAATATTGTTTTTGTCAAACATTGTTGTTGTTGTCAATATAAACATGGCCGATGCTCAGTCTAAAAAATTATACTAAACCGGACTAGATGTCTGTATATAATTACTAAACCCGAACTGTAATTGGTTCAAACTGCAATAAATCTTGAAGTATACATAAATCATAGCCACAAATTTTGTTGTTTTCGTTGACGCAATATCAAACGCCATTTCTTCAATTGACGGTTTATATAGATAAACCAGATTATTTTTTTTTGGTGTAGCTTATTGACATTTTAATTAACACATTGCCTGACAAGTTCCCAGCCTAGCAGAGAAGACACAATTTTTTGGAAAAAATGCATTTTATATTCGTAGAACGAGGGAATTACCTTTGTCTACAAAATAACCTTCAGTTTCAACAATCACTTTTTCATTGGAGACAAATCTATTTCCCTAGAGCTTTTTCGCGACGTCTGCAAACAATTTATAATCACTGGCGAATTCAGTGGATGCGGAAGCAATTCAAAGTGCAATTTGTCTATTGTTGCGATCGAGTTGTGACATGGTGTATTGACTTGGTGAAATAGCAATTTTTTTCATTGACAAATATTCTTGCAAAATATGACCTACACGTTCCTTTGATATCTTTACAATATCATCTATCTCACGTTACTTCACTTTACTGTCTTTCAAACCATTTTTGTTGATTTTTTTATATTTTCTGGAGTCGCAGCCTCATTTGGGACTCAAGAGCGTGGTGCATCATCGTTAGTTATACGACCACGTTTAAATTTAGCAAACCAGTCAATGGTGATTGATTTTCTTGGGTCAGAGCCCGGATAAATGTTAAAAAATTAATAAAAGTAGCGTCACTAAAACAACTGTAACTTGTAAACTATTGATTTGAAGGCTGGTAGAATTTAAAAATCAGATGGGTTGAGGAAAATTTTCATGCGATGTAATATAAACGTTCGAGTATGTATGTATGGAACTACTAACATGAATTAAAAAATGTTTTCCTTTCTATACCACAAATTTTGTTTAATTTGGGCTACTAGATTTGTTTATAAAATTGTTATATTACTTCTTTGAGTTCATCCATTTTGTTTTTTTTCTGATAAGGCATCGATTTTAAAAATTGAAATTTAGTGAAGTGCATTTTTTAATAAAAATTAATTAAGGCGTTTTTATGGTTGCGTTCGTTCTGTTTTTTTAAACTAATCAGATTCCGCAAAAATGATGCTTTTTCTTGTGCATTTTTTCATCAAGATGAGCCACTTTTATCGTTTCTACTGAACGAACACGGAAAAAAGGAGACAAAAGTAGGAAGAACTTAGGAGACGAAAGCAGCTGAAATTCGGAAAATAAATTTCTTGCAATTTCCATGTTAAATTTATAAATAAAATAATGTTCACGATATTATCCTATAACCTCACATTTTTATTTTTAGAATTTTATTTCGAAAGCCGAATAATCGACATAATAAAACAAACCATTTTGTATGATTTAAGCCGTAAATTATATAAAAAGAATTCGACAACAAAATAGAATGGCAGCGAGTGTCCGACAAAATGGGAACTTTGATAAATATGTAGCATATTAATAGCTGTGTGATTTTGAACTATAGAAATTTCCTTTTTTACAAGATAAAAAATGTCAAGCCAAGTGGTGAGCATTAAAACAAAGATACAAGTCGCTTATAAACAACCAGCCGAGAGGTGAAAGCTCATCGAAAGTACTGTCTCGTAAAAACGAATGGTTTACAAATTTACAAATTTTTTATACAAGACCAACAGAGACAAGTTTCACCACCTTTACCGGGCACGTCTTTAGGATCGAAGAAAAGAAAACAGATAAACATTGCTTCAACTCCTCCAGTAGTCACCGAACTGAAGACGATGAATAATAATCAAAGGCTACTAGCTAGCAGAGTGGACCGAAATGTAGACCCCTTCCTCATTTTTTCGCGAGGGATATGGAAAAATTAACTGATGCCAATAAAATACAGACAAAAATTACATTTTAAAATATTGTAAGCCATCACATGGAAAAGGAAATAAAAAAATAAAATGGAATACTGAAAATGAAAATGTTGCAATCCGTTGTTTTGATCATGTATGTGGTCATTTTACCAAGATAATATATCCACCGTTGTGAAATAATTGGAAAAACGATTTCTTATTTCCATAGCAGAACGATTTGCGTTATTCAAACCCATCCTTCCGATATCCCGCAATTCACTATTATTCTATCCGCTCTCCATTCCCCCAATACTAAATCACCATTCGCAATATAATGGTCGACGAACTCATTACGAAAATACTGATACGTGTCTCCTGAGTTCATGCACAACCATGAGCGATTCTCTACTGGCAATAATAGGTTTGCAAAAAATACGCCATTTTGGCCTCAAGACCCCGAACGTGTTTTCCACAACTCTCCTGGCTCTCGATCAAAATTATCGATGTTCTTCCCGGATAAGGGCGCATAATGTTTTACAATACTGGGAAAGCTTCATCTCCAACTAAACAATAGGGCACAGTAATTGTGCTGCTTGGAAGTGTCGCCTGCTACAATTAGCTTGCCGAACTCACTTCTCCAAAAAATGTTACTGTCATTATTATTGCTAGCTGCGCCAATATCTACATTTAATCGGATTTCAGCAATAAGGTTATTGTAGTAGCCTTGTGCAGCTCGTGGTTTCAAATTTTTTCTGGCATTGCACATTCTTCTTTTCCGATAGAATTAAGTTAATCTCAGTATCATCCATTATAAAACAAAACCAAAAATTTGCTAGTCTAGCATTAACTAAAAATATGTTCTAAATCTAATCTATCTGTCTGTATTTTTGCATCAACCATAAATCTTCAAAAAAAAAATAGAATGAACGAACGAACCAACACAACCATAAAAGCGCCCTTACTTTCTGAAAAAAATGGATAAAAACATTCTGTTTTGACTTGCCCGGTGTGTGCTTCCATTTGAAAATCTACATTAGTGTCATATTTTTCTGATAGTGGATCAACTTTCTGTAGCACATTGTTTTCCCGCTGTAGTCACTTAAACATCAACAAATGTTTTTTGATAAACAAAGAGGCTTTACTTAACCATTGTTTTTATTTGACAGAAGATCAACAGCTTATAAAAAGGATTTTATTGGAAAGCCACACTCTTTTAGATCTTATTGAAAATGAAGGTTAAACAAAAGAACTCTTGGTTTTTTTAAATTAATTTTGGTGCGCATGCGATTTCACTGAAAACCCTAAAAGTGTAATAACTTTTGCACCACCAACAATTCGATAAAGTTTGCTTGGCTTTTTTATTGGAAATGAGCTTCCCTATCTCCTTGCCTCGTTTCATTGTCCATTATCCAATTCTGGGATACCCTGTATATATAAAGGTATTTACACAAATTACTAGTAATTTAAAAAAAGTTTTACTTCGGTGTAGCAGAGCACCGGCAGCTCCTTTATATTGCTAGCGCGGAAAATCAATCAATCTTTTTCCCGATATGTACCCGTTTATCCGCGTACAGAGAGAAAAACCTATATAATTTTCAATAACTAATATAAACAATTTTAATTGTGAACTTAATTATAACTAAATTATTTAAAATTGTTTGGGTCCACTTTAAATTATAAGACTTTGTTCTTTTAAAATATATAAAATATGTATACGAGAAAAGTTTAGAAATTATTTTTTGGAAGCTCATTTTATGTTATTGGTGTGAGCGTTGGTGGATGGAGGATTACAATTATAAGTAAATTGGAAGAATATTTTGGGGGGGAGAAAGTTTATAATGAAGTACAAGTATTGCACAAATTGTGGTGATAATTTATTTTTTGCCCTTATTTTACGATCCAAATAAATGAGAAAAGTTGTAACACAGTTTCAAGAATTTTTATTAAATTTTAATTTAATTTTAGTTTGGTGTTAATATTGGGTTTTCTTTCGAAAAACTAACAAATTCTACAAATTATGTAATTGAGCAGCGCGTTTATTTGCATTTATTCAAATGTAAGTTTTTGTAGTAGATTTTATTGTTTTTTTGGGATTATAATAACTTTATAATTAAGTAAGTTGTAACCTGATCGTCTATTATGCATTGGAGTTTTCAGAAATATTTATGCATGGGATTTCAACATTGATGTTGCAACAAATTCATGCTTCAGAAGGCCTTATAAATTTAATCATTAACAATTTGATTAGAGTTAAAATTATTATAGTCCTAAGTGTGTGAAGTTATCCCAGTTTTTCATCCCAGGAAAAATAAAAATGTTCATCAGGTAACACTTATTTCATCCCATCCCAGGATTTTTAAAATCATTCCATCCCAGGGTTGTTAATTTATACAATTAATTAGGACTGTTATACTTGTTACAGGTAGCGGACATCTTAGCTTCTGACTATGCAGAACCCTAAAATTAATTTAAATCAAAATTATATATTTGAGTACAAACTGTAATTCATATAACTATAACGAAAAAAATACTCAATAAAATAATTAATATTGCTCTCAAACCTATAGAGTGCCTAAAGATTTGACTTCTGCTTATGCCTCGTCATGGTGTCCACTAACTCTGATATCAATTTGGATATCAGCCGTATGTTAGGATTTTTGCTATATGCTCATTTGCATATGGCCCAACATATGAAATTTGAAGAAAATACTCAATAAAATAATTAATAATTCTCTCAAACCTATAGAGTGCCTATAGATTTGACTTCTGGTTATGCCTCGTCATGGTGTCATGGTGGCCTCGTCAATGAGCATACAGCAAAAATCCTAACAAACGGCTGATATCCAAATTGATATCAGAGTTAGTGGACACCATGACGAGTCATAACCAGAAGTCAAATCTTTAGGCACTCTATAGGTTTGAGAGCAATATTAATTATTTTATTGAGTATTTTTTTCGTTATATATGAATTACAGTTTGTACTCAAATATATAATTTTGATTTAAATTAATTTTAGGGTTCTGCATAGTCTTTAACAAGTATAACAGTCCTAATTAATTGTATAAATTAAAAATCCTGGGATGGGATGATTTTAAAAATCCTGGGATGGGATGAAATAAGTGTTACCTGATGAACATTTTTATTTTTCCTGGGATGAAAAACTGGGATAACTTCACACACTTTATAGTCCTAACTGAATTTTTATAAAAAAAAATTATAATAAGAAACAATGTTAGAAGGGTTCCACAATTTTTGTCCGTGCATTTTTTTAACATTTCAGACGTTAATTCCGTGGCATTGTCAACTATTAATTTGTGTGGAAGTAGTTTTTAAATTTGCTTATGATAGTGGTGGATTTTCTGTCGGGTAGATGCTGTATTGTACCAAATTTTGAAAATTTGCCTATTAATGTTAGATTATTTTTAGATCGCATGTAAAAACTTCGCAATGGATTATTTCCATGGGTGCGGTACTTCAGACAATTCAAATTTTAGTTTTGGAAGGTTTCTATCATATTTTGTTACTCTACAGGTTTCGCATGACTTTATGTAGTTTTGTTATCATGTTTTTCATGTTTGGGGAGAAATACTCGATGATTTGAATTCCTGTGAGTGGCAATAATTAAATCGATTTGGTTTTGTAAATCGTTTTCATCTTCAGATATTTTCAAACTTCTATCTAGCTTTATTGATGTTTTACAGTTTTCTGTAATTAGTTTTTAGGTGATTTATACCGGTGTGAAGAATTTAACAAAATCTGTTATTTTAAAATTTACGCGAGTGTGCATTCAATATTTTAACAGTGTAATTCAACAAAAACTTGCACAAAAATGATTGAAAATCGCATTAAAATAGTTAAACGTAAACTCTTTCAATTTTTTGTGTTATTCAATATATTTTACGAGCCCGATCACATACATTAAATGGTTTACCTATAATAGGGTTTAAAAATACAATGTTAAGAGTAAGGACAATGACTCATTTAATTTTTTGTGTTAGCACCGTTGTGTGTTTTGATATACGGGGCTAATCCTAGAGATGTCTACGGTTTCATTATATACGTTAAATCACCTAACTTAAAATATCATGGTAATATATACACGTATGTAATCAAACCACGTGGAAATCTCTAGGATTAGCCCCTTATAACAAACAGCAAGCCGGTGCTAAAACAAAAAATTGGAATGAGTTAAGATTTCCCATTGAAAGCTTGTTAATTCATTGTGCATCTCACTAGCCCTAAATCCATGATATGTTGAAAGCCTATTAGTTGGGTGGTTTAACGTATATAATGAAACCGCGTGGAAATGTCTAGGATTAGCTTCTTATTACAAACAGTAAACCGGTGCTTAACATTGTATTTTAAAATCCTATTAGGTAAACTATTTAATGCAATGTAATATAAATGCGTGGGATCTATAATCGGGCTCGTACAATATATTGAACAACACAAAAAATTGAATGAGTTTACTTTGAACTATTTTAATGCGATTTTCAATCATTTCTGTTCAAGTTCTTGTTGAATTACACTGTTAAAATATTGAATGTTATTAAGTTCTTCACACCGGTGTGATTTATGAATCTCGTCGGTACAGTAAATTGCTGAAGTGTGTTTTTTAGTTGGGTATCGATTTAATACGTTTCTTAATTCGGAGGTCCCAAAGTTTTCATTTTCAGTTTGAACCTTTTACATTTTTGGTGTTTAATAGAGAATGTTGCTTTCAATTCCTCAGACAGGTCGTTCTGTTCGATTACGACCAAATCGTTTAATACTGATTTTGTTAGTGGTATAATATTTTTGTTTGATTTCGGTCAGCCGTCGATATCAATACAAATATGAACAGTTTACTGGCATAATTTCAAGTGGTGTATGGGCACATCATTTTTTTAATGTTTATAAATTTTCTCGAATTCAATTCGAGATAATGCATCAGCATTAGTATTCGATGAACCTGCTTTATGTACTATATTGAAGCTGTATTCTTCAAGACGTAGTCCCCATCGAATAATTTTGAAATTAGGTTCTCGACAATTAAATAGCCAAGTTAACTGCCCATTTGACGGCTAGCAACTCATTTTCAATTACTGAATATTTTTTTTCTGATTTGGACAAGGGACGCGAAGCGTCACAGATAGGTTTGTCCTCACCTATATTTTCTTGAGGTAATTGCATAAATTGCGAAGTTGCTCGCACCTTTAGTTGATACAAATGGTTTTGCAAAATCGAAATATTGCAAAATAATTTAAACACATATAATTGATTTGCAGTATTCAAAATATTTGGTACATTCGTCATTTCGAATTATCTTGTTTTGTTTTTGAAGACACTTGTTTAATGAATTTGCGATAATAATCCTTGAAAGTTAAAAAGCTTTTAAGTTGTTTCTGTGTTTTTAGAATTGGAATTGATTTTATTGCTTCCATTTTTTTTTGATTGGGTTTTACTCCATCGCTTGTTACGATGTGTCCCAAAAATTTTAATTCACTTTTCATGAAACAAGTTTTGCCAATTTGTATCTTTAGATTTGCTGTTGATTATTTTTTGACGATGTCATCCATTTAGCATAGTACTCTATTGTCTTGGAGATCACCAATAATATTATCCATGATACGTTGAAACCTACTTCAAGCCAATAATGGCATTCGAACGAATTCGTAATGTCCATTGTCTGTGTAGAATTCTGTTTTGTGGATATCGGTTGTTCTTATTTCCACCTGGTTAAATCCGCTGTCAAGGTCAATGCTTGTAAAGTACATTGATTTACCCAATTTACCTAAGATATCCGTAATATTCGGCAAAAGGTATTTGTCGTCAATTGGCTGAAATTTCAATTGGCGGTAATCAATTATCAATCTCCATTTTTTGTTACCTAAGCTGTCTAGTTTTTTCGGAACTAGCCAGATTGGAGAAGAATGGAGGGCTAGAGGATGGTCTAATTGTACCTGGGCCTAATAACGATTAAATTTAATTTTTTTTGTTAATGAGGGTGCTTATACAATTCTTATGGTTTATCATTAGATAAATTAATTTCATGCTTCATGTTATTCGAGAAAGGTAGATTTGCTTACAGAGTTGTAATAATTTACGCCGTTCTTCACTATTTAAATGCTTCAGATCTATAAGTTGTTGAATTGGAATGTTTTTAGATTTATGTTGCGGTTTGGTGCACTAACTAATTCGGATTTACTTTTATTTGTTTGTTTATTTAGAATTCTAAGTTCTTGTTTGTTAGATTAATAATTTCGACGTTTGCGTAGAAGGGGTTCCAAGTGACATAGATTCCCCTTTGAATTCGTATTCCATGTTTGAGTATTATTGGAGGGTTATAGAATTCTCCTGATTCCATGTCGATTGGAATTTTTGCAACGGTTTTTCTAAAGGATGCGACGTTGTAGAAAGAAGGTTGTGTATTTTCTAATTTTATTTCTATATTTTGTTGACGAAGTCTTAGTTTAATTTTATTTCGGGTGGATGGAAATTAAACAGAAATAATTCAATTGGTTTTGGTATTTCTAAAAATTTAATTTTAATTTTCAAGCCAATGTTGATTGAGAAAAATGGTGTTATGTCGCGGACTATTTCGAGCATTCTAAAGTTCGGTAAAATAATATTTATTCTTTGTTCCATTATAAACTTTTTGTATAGGGCAAATACTTATTATTTTATGAAGCTTTATATCGTCCGTCGACATATAAATATAAATATACACCAGACTAAATCAACTAATTTTTTTTTGAGTGGCCGAAGCATTCCTAACTCTGTCGTGGTTTGTTTTTTCATCCTGTCTTACGCAGGTATACCAACTCGAAGACGTATGGCTATAGTTCCGATTTACGTTATCATCTGCGCATTGAATAGCTCCATGACAGCCTGTAGTACTGTACGTGGAAGATGGGTTGGCCTATGACGCCGATAGGGGTCGTAGTTGTGTTCCTTTTCGTCACAGATCATAATTTGTTGATGGAAATTTCCTTTTGCATCCTGCCCTTAATGTGATTCGAACCCAGTACCTCCTAATTCAAACGCCAACGCTTTAACCACTGTGCCATTTGAATAAAGCCAAATTGAAAGATGATTTGAGCGTTATATTTGTGTTGATCAGGCATGAATATTTAGTGTAAATTTAGTTAATCTTGTCACTTTTTCGCAATCACGATTTTATTCACTTTTTTAACCGTAAATTGTTCTTATTTGTTTACAACTGGGTCAGTTATAGGCTGGGTCGTCTCTTGATTTGAGCGGCTGAACTTTCCATTAACGAACCGAAATAAATTATACAATAAACTTATTTAAACCACTCAATTTATTCCTATTTTTTAACCTTTCCAAACAAATATCAAAATCCAACTGCTTACTTCACTAAGTACATTAAAAATTTTTGGTTTACATTTTGGCCATTGACATCATAAATTGTGTAGTAAATTATGTATGTGCGAATGTTTAGCAAGTTGGGATCGAATTGCATTCAATTGAATTTGTCGATGGTGGTCGTGGGGCTGATGGATGTCGTAGGGTTGATGACATACATAACTATTTATGTTAAAGCAACATTATTTCCCTCTAAAAATCAGTAAGGGCCATGCTACGGGATGGCACGAATCCAATCCGCAGTTTTGGGTCGTGGGAAAGTTGAGGCTTGCATATTCCTGGCCTTCGTCGTAGAACAGAACACAAAAAAAAATGAAATTAATTGCTGAAACTATAATTAAGTTTACGCCAGAATCCATCGGCCGAAATATGAGGAATAATGATAAATCTAATAATAACCG
This sequence comes from Nephrotoma guestfalica, assembly GCA_963691935.1. Lineage (NCBI taxonomy): Eukaryota > Metazoa > Arthropoda > Insecta > Diptera > Tipulidae > Nephrotoma > Nephrotoma guestfalica. Next base: position 23,295,693 of record OY829915.1, read on the forward strand.
CGACCGGATCTCTCTGAATGACAAGTACAAAGTCAGCTGAAGAGACCACACGAATGATACATCGACCCCTAGGGGCCGATGCCCAGCCACATCAAAGCAGCATTAGAGAGTAGGGACGTCCCCCCAACAAACAAAGCCTGTCTTCACTCGGAGAGACCTCTAGTTAATCTCCCACATTACACATTCCGACAGCTTGCGACTGCCGGAGTGCCACGGAGAGACCGTGCAGATTTTATGGTCGTCCCTGACTGGACGACACTTATGCTAGACTTACAACTCCGACCCTGTAAATGTCCTGCCAAGGAGATGAAGGGAAGTGGCAAACCCAGCCTGCAAATATGGAACCGGCACGAAATGAAATTTCCCCTTCCATCATACCAAACCGAAATCAATTTAGTAATTCATCTTATTACAAAAAAAAATAGGTACAATAATCAGAATAGTAACGGAACACCACTAAAGCCGATGAATGGAAAAGAAAAGAAAACCGAATGTCAGGAAACGTCGTGCATTTTTGTATTAAATAATTTTCATCACCAAGCAGAGGAAGGAAGGAAGCAGAGAGAAGAAGAAAAAATAAAAAATTATAGCTGGACTTGAATAAACCGTGAAGCGGCACAAAAAAAAATCGAACATAAAAAATGATCGCTGGCCCTGAATAAATTGTGAACAGAAATGGTCGCTGAACTTGAATAATTATGTAGCGAAACCAATGTGCAAACTCTCGCACCTACCAAGCAACCGTTATGGCACTCGATTACACAAAATATATTGAATAGAAAATTTGAAAATTTCAAAAATTGAAACTCGAAAAATTGTAAATAAATAAAAAAAATTTAAATTGAAATTGAAATTAGAAAATCTAAAATTTTGATTAAAAAAAATACAATAAAAAATCAGTACCTTTTAACCTTCGGTTAGGTCCCGCCAAAATAGGTTGCGACGTCTCCTCACCGTTAATCCACAAAAAAAAAATACAAATGGCCACGTGGTCGGCTACCTATAAACCGTAAATATCGTTGGACGTCTTCCGGCCGTTAATAGAGTTGGCTTCGATAGATAATCACAAACTTGACTATCTGTTACTTCAAAATCCAAACTAAACTAAAAAATTCTTATTCCAAACAAAATCAAGAAGAATATTTCCCTGTAGGCGTGTTTTTGGTTTTGTTTTTTCGTACGCGTCGCTTCCCCGCTCACTCTTACCACGAGAAAACCAGATAAACACAGCAAAAAAATGTCGCTTTATCTCCGCCACAATGTATATGGATACAATAAAACAGAACTTTAGTGATAATGCCATTCGATTACAACGAAATTCAAAATTCAAAACAAAATTTTAAACGAAATGATGTTATGACCCCACAAGGAGCCGTAACAGTCATTTCGCTTAAGTGTAAAGAACATATTTTTTGTGCTCTAACCATGTCAACTTTTGACCCAACAAAACACAATTTGAGGGAAGCACTGCCTTTTGTTTTAATTTGAAGAAAATTGCAGCTGATGGACATCGGTTGCTGTGCGTACTGGTTCCGCCATTTCAAAAGTTCAGATGAAATAAAAATCTGATTTGGTGTTAATGGTGGTGGTGGTGGTGACAGGTGATTCATTCTTCATTTTCTTGATGAATGTGTTTTTTTTAAATATGAGAAAAGTGTTTCGTAATTGCATGTGCTAGTGAAACCGTTAGTTTAAAATAATTGATTTTGTTTAGCACCATAATCTTTTATGAAATAATCTGATTTAGACACTTTAACATTTTTATCAGAAGAAAATTCATTTTGAATAACAATAACATAAACTTATCTGGAACTCAATACTACCCACTTTAATCATAATTAACCCATATCAATCCGATGATCACCATTGACTAGAAAATTGTAATGTTTTTTTTTTCTTTTAAACTGAATATTTGACAAATTGCTATAGGATACTGACAAGAAAAAAATCACAAGTTTTATTTTTATCCTACAGCAATTTCCAACGAAACCCATAATGCCATGTTCACGTATCCATATATAGCTACATAGATACAGATGAGAAAAGTACAAAACAAAAGTTTTGGGTTCAAAATTCCTAGAAACTAGACACGAGATTGAATCCCTGTTTTTTAAATACAAAAATAAATTAAAAATTCGATCCCAAACTTGTCACAAACTCTATTTTTCTTGAAAACCATTTTCATTTATTCTTTTTTATTTTGTTAAGACAAATTAATTTTTGTTTGGTTCTAAAACAAATATTTTTTAATCTCATTTCTTAATAATAATAAGAATAGTAATGCCGTATCCCACATATATTTGTGTATAACCATTCCGTAGTTCTAATCGGATTCATAAGAAAATCTGTATATACGAAATGAGATTTATCTGGAAATAATATTACATGTATCTTTATCCGACTTAAGATAAATTTGCTTGATCATGCACGAAATATTTCAAAATCAATTAAATGTTGATTTTCATTTTAAAAAAGATTGTTTGAACTTTTTTTTTTTTACTTCTGTAAAGCAAACAATTAGAAGAGTAATATAATACCAAATCCTTCAAACGAACGGCAAGAGATTCTCAACTCAAAAAGTCGAACAAAAATATTAAAATTTTCCGGTTCTTTTCTTTATATTACAACAAAAATTTAAAAGATACTGTACCCTCCTTATCGATGTGTACATTTTTATGTATCGATACTCATATCACAAAAATTCTAAATAAATTTAATTTTATTTAAGTTTTTCATAACAAAACACATAAAAAAGAAAATCAATGGAAAATCAGAAGAATAAAAATTGGATTTGACCTTTTCGTATTGTTTTCATATAACGAATTTTCTTAACCATGAAATTAAGATTTCATAGAAAAGTTAATAATTTTTTTTGTTTCGTTTTGCTCTGTATCAAAATACGAGCACCGATATCTTTATATGCGTGTGTGTGTGTGTGTATATATAGAGAGAGACCAACCCTCAGAGAAGTCATTTTAAACTAAGTTTTGGTAACCCTTAGATAAAATATTTATTATTGTGGATGTACATCGGAACTTTTTGTCTTATTCCACATCAAAAAGATGCATACATAAAATGGAAATTTCTCATTTTGACGTACATAAGTCACTTATGTAATATATGATGGATTAGTTGATAAGGATAACAAAAATTATGTATTTTGAAAAGAAATTCCATATAACGAACAGTGGCAGGCATAAGATTATGGATGATACCATATTGAACCCTTTTCGTTTCCGTCGTTTGGATTTAATGAAAGTATTATGGATAAAATGAAATTAAGATAAACTTTGGATCAATCAAGAGTCAACGTAAATGGAAATTACGTATATCATTTTCTTTTTATCCGCATCAATATTTTTATTTTGATTGAATTTTCGCTTGTGGTCTACAAAAATGAGATTATTTTCATTTTCCATGGAATATGCATAAATCCAAGCTTATCATATGATAGTGAAGTATTTCCTAAACTTTCCTAAAACTTTAAATCCGCCATTTTTATTTCAATGTATGCGTGAAACTTCGCATAAACGATTAATTTATAATTTTTATGAAATAATGCAAATAAATTTACAAATCCTTTGCACGATTTTAAAAATATAGAAAATCCTCTAAACCCCAACTAAGTGTACTTTCGGGTTAATAAACGGGGCTAAGGGTGTTTACAAATTTACGTTGTAAGCGATTTTTCATAAACATGTTCCTCACCAAATACTAAGTGTACATTCGAGATAATAAGGATCTAATCGAACCGAAAATCATCATCCCTTAAAAAGTTATAGGGGATACAGGTGTTTAGTATGTTCAATTTGCAATACGATAAACTTACGTTGTAAACGATTTTTCATAAAATTTTCCCATGTCCTAGAATACGAAATTAAAATTCGAATTGCGAATTGTTCGTACTAAAAATTCTTAAAAAAGTTGAAACATTTTATGGAAAATCGCCTACTATACGTACGTAGTTTAACGTATTGCGAAATGAGAATACTAACACCCTTAGCCCCTATAATTTTTTAAGGGATGATGATTTTCGGTTAGATTATATCCTTATTATTTCGAATGTTTAATCAGCATTAGGTGGGGGTGTCATAGGACATGGGAAAATTTTATGGAAAACCGTTTACAACGTAAGTTTATGGAATTGCGAATTGAACGTACTAAACACCCTTAGTCCCTATAACTTTTCAAGGGATGATGATTTTCCGTTGGATAAGATAATTATTATCTCGAAAGTACACTTAGTATTTGGTGGGGGTTTTCCTAGGACATGGAAAAGTTTTATGGAAAATCATTTACAGCGTACATAGTTTATCGTATTGTGAAATGGGAATACTAACACCCTTAGCCCCATAACTTTTCAAGGGATGATGACTTTTGGTTAGATTAGATCCTTATTATCACGAATGTACAATCAGTATTTGGTGGGGGTGTTCTAGGACATGGGAACATTTTATGGAAAATCACTTACAACATAAATTTGTCGAATTGAGATATGAACGTACTACCCACCTTTGGCCTCTATAACTTTTCACAATTGTGTACACAAGTGTAAAGTTTACCTAAACCTTCCTAATTTTAATTTGTAGGATAGTTTAGAAAATAGTTCATGGAAATATTATCATTCATAACGTTCGGCCAAAGTCCTAAATTTCCTACTATCCACAACAATACACTTGGTTAATGCATGAATTAAACAATTTTCGAGGTTAAGTAACAATTAATTGGGTTATTGTCAAAATTTTTGAACGTTCACATTGTAAATAGAAATTCGCGTAAATTACACTAATATTAGACATTGGCTCCCATAGTGGCTATATAGGTTTGAAAGGGCATACATTGTGGAATTAAAATCACCTAATGTCATTTCGAAATAAGCTGAAGGGCTCTCGTATACAATTTTTGAATATCTATCTACGATTTGTGTGTGGAAAAATGTCGTTGTAGCTTATCACGAATGTCAGAAATTGGCTCCAATATTGGCGATATACACACTCGTAGAAAAAATTGATATGCGATGCAAATTATTACGTAGGACAGCAGCACAAAAGTATTTCGATTTAAGAAGTAAGTTTTGCATCATAACGAAAGCGTTATACTTTGCATTAAAATATGTAACAAATTACATTAAAACCAAATTGATGCAACTTAAGACTAATTATGAAGCTGGTGTGCCATTGAAACTGTATATCGGTACAGTAACATCGTAATCTGAGTGAAATTCAACGTATGCCAAAAAATTATTTCGATACTTATTACATTGAGAAAAGAAATGTGAAGCAGATGTTTTTCGAGTTAGATTTTGTTTGCTTCTACTGTAAAAAAAATTCAAAATTAACACAAACAAATTCTTACCATATGAAGTACTTTTGTTTAAAACGGCTTCGCCTATAACGACATTGATTTTATGTTCCAAAAAGTATTTATTACCAATTCAACTGGTAACAGAAAATTATAAACATAAAATGCTGAAATGCAGCATTTACTTGAATCAAGTAATTTTATTATAGTTATAAACTGTAAAATTTTAATAATAAAGTTAGAAGTTATGATACCTGCAAAGACGTCGCTTCTCATTTATTAAATTATATTGTTTTGAATTAGTGGACTAGCACCGACCCCGCACTAATCTCATTCCAATACATGGTCCTTCGAAATAAAAACCAATCAGCGACAAAACAAGATAGCTAATAAAAATTAATTGAAGCCAAACATTAACTGGTCATACAGTTGAATTATTGTTCGCTCCAGTAACTAACAAATCCATCGAAAACAAGGCTAAATAACAACAAGCAAAATTCTCAACAATAATCAAGCGCTACACAACAACCAGCGAAACCGAGTATCATCATGAATAACTTACTTGATCAACAAGAAATTGTAGGAGGAAAAATAGCTCAATTCAAGAGCAATTACAACAAAGATGGACAATCGCGTAAGACGAGCAAAGATAGACCTATTAAAAGCTCTGCACACAGAGTTCGTAAAAACGGATGAACAAATATACCTCCTTGGTACACAAATCAACAAAGATGATCCATACACCAACCAAAGAGTTACAGTGGCGGCAACATACAAAAAACTTATAGAAGAAATGCGCCAGCGATTGAACAATCCAGCACCGCTATCATAAGCGTGCAGCATGGAGTCATAGAGGCGAGACAGGCGATTGTAATAAAAAGCTCGTACATCAAACCAACACACATAGATCAAAGCAACTACAGTACGCTCAACCAAATGCTACGAAGACACGATTTTAAAATGAGGGAGTTCTACAGAGAAATATTGAAGACCATTTTGGATGAAAGACAAGACAAGCAAGCTATGCAATTCGTCATACAGTACATGCAGCAGGCGATGAATCAAATAATTGATAGGCATGAAGAGCTTTCTGTCTGAGCTTTGTGATGGAACAAACATTAGCTACCAGTCACACAACATCGTAAATAAAGCCGAAACCGATTGAAATACGTTTTATAGAGATTACATATAAAAAAAAAAAAAGAATACATAAAATGGAGCAGATTTTCTGAAATATTCAAACGTCTGATAGACCAAAACCAAACGCTCTCAGACAGGCAATTTAATAAACTATCAGAAAAATCACCTTAGTTAAGCAGCAGCTAAACTAATAGGCTACTTGGAATCAACCGCTGATAATTATAAAATAGCTTGGAATATCTTAAACAATAGATACAACAACAAACGCTTAATCATATCAGCTTTCCTAAAAACGTTGCTAAACCAACAACCATCAAATCATACAGAATCCGCAGCCACAATTAGGAATTTGCACGACACAACTAATGAGTGCATACACGCAATCAGAAGCATAGAAATAAACGTCGAATCCTGGAATTCATTTCTAATTTTCATATTATCCAAAAAATTGGACAGTAAAACACGACGATTATATGAAAGTTCGCTCCAGGACCCAACTGAATTTGAGAAAACCGAAGAAATAATACAGGGTGGGCCAAATAATTTTTTTTTGACCTAGCGTTTTTTTTGAGTATGGTAAAGGTTATGTCACTTCTGATTTAACAGAAAGTTAGTTTTATCCTTCCGCTGAACGAAAATGGTTGTGTATTCGCTTGAACAACGCTGGGAAGTATTGAAACATTAATTCGAAAATTTTGGCAAAAAAATCAACTTTTCGGATGAGGCGCATTTCCATCTTGGCGGCTATGTAAACAAGCAGAATTGTTGCATTTGGGTCACGGAGAATCCGCACGTGATCGTAAAGAAGCCGATGCATCGTCAACGAGTGACGGTTTGGTGCGTATTTTGATCCGGTGGCATCATTAGGCCATTTTTCCTTGAAAATGTGCAAGGAGCCGCCGTTGTCAATGGTGAGCGCTGCCACGCCATGATAAACGATTTTTTTGTTCCCGGCACTTGAAGAGGAGGACATAGGCAAGATATGGTTTCAACAAGGCGGCGCTCCGTGCCACACAGCACACGTTTCAATTGATCTTTGACGCTCTCAAGAACAATATTCGCATTGCCATTGAAGACATAATGCAGCATACCAGCGAAATGTGCTAAAAAATCGGACCGAATGAATGGGGTACGTCAAGGCCAGCCGAGGCAGTCATATGAATGAAATAGTATTCCATAAATAGTCGGAAGGACTGTTCTTTATAATGAAAAATAAATTAGAAAAAATATTGAGAACTTTTTGTTTTATTGCATTTAAAAAAAAATATTTAGCCCACCCTATATGTTCTATGTAATTTTTAAGAAGAACCCCAATGACATTATGACCGTGGGAAACGGCAGTTAAATCCGTCAAGTATCACTTACCTAGAATAATTGGAGAACAACATCTCCTTCCATCTTGTTATATGTAAAAGGAGTGTACGGTAAGCCCGGCGTATCCGGGATCCCCTCTTAGTCTTGGCTGTGTATTCTAATCAATCAATTAATCAAAAATAATTACAATCTAGTCGACTACATTTTACTGAAATTATGGGTTCCATCGATGTGCTCCTTAGCTTTGATATTTATTATTTGAGCGCGCTTTTGTTGTGTGCTAAATAAAGATCTATTTTAGCTGATTTTACTCTAACTCAAAAGGCTTTACTCTTTCGAGCCTTCTAACTAAGTCCATATTATCCAGTAGCTGGATGGCCTCTATGTCGACTTGGTGAAGTAGCCGTTGTTCATAACTTCTAGCAAATTTCAAATTTCGGTTCTGATGGACTCTATGTTCAGATCTTGGATGTCGTTATTTCTGACAAACCATGGTGGGTTGACGATGTTTCTTAGCACTTTATTTTGGAATTGTTGAATAATATCCATGTTTCTCTGCTTGGTACATCCCCACAGCTGTATACCATAAGTCCAGACAGGCTTCAAAACTTGCTTATCAAGCAGAAGCTTATTAGAGATTGATAGATGAGAGTTTCTTCCCAGTAACCATTACATTTTATTGTATTTTAATCCCAACTCGTATCTTTTCTTCTTTACATGAGCTTCCTAGCGATGCTTAGCGTCTAATGTCATACCAAGATATTTGGCAGTGTTGGTTTGTGGTATTTCTTGATTATTTAAATATACTGGTTTGTGTACTAATCTGTTGCTTGTAAAATCGACATGCAATTTGTAATGTTTGTTTGTAATTTCTCTGTTGTATGATGGTTTGTACAATAGTTTGTATGAGAGTATTGATGGCTGTGTCATCGGCAAAAGTGGCTTTCTTGTTGTTTTGTGGGACTGAAACATTTCGGATGTATAGTAAATATAGTAATGGTCCAAGTTCACTTCCTTGTGGAACTCCTGCTCCTATTTCCTTAAGCTCAGAATATTCATTTTCTTGCTTAAGCCTGAAATATTCTTCCGTTTTATACGATTCCTGTATTATGCTGTACTGTTTAAGTATAACTAATTTAAGTTTGTAGATTAAACCCTCGTGTCAAATCTTGCCAAAGGCCTACGCTACATCAAGGAATACTGCGGAACAAACTTGTATCTTTTAAAGTCTTCTCAATGATATTGGTTATTCTATGCTCTTAATCAATAGTTGAGTGCTCACTGCGAAAACCAAATTGATGATTCGGAATTATGAGATTTTGTTCAATTATTAGTTTGAGTCTTTTTAACAGTAACTTTTCACAGAGTTTAGACAATGTTGGCAGTAAAGATATAGGCCTATATGATGTTATTAGATGTGTAACCTCAGCCACTTTCAAAGTTTTGACACACATTTTAACTTAAATGCAGCGTTTATGATATTAGTTAACTTTATTGTACCTTTTCTCGGCAGCTGCTTTATTATTTCTCCGGTAATCAGATCAAACCCTGGGCTTTCTTTTAGTTTAAATTGCTTTTAATTTCGTTTGTTACTTCAGTGGGTGATGTAGGTGTGACATCTTCGAGAATTTGTATTATGTTTTCATTCAATGTTTCTCGTCTGTTCATGAGGTTGAAAAATATTTTCGAGATGATAAGGAAATTCGTCAGCTTTTCCTTTGCCACGTTCCATCAATTTTCCTGATAGGATGAATCGGTATTATTGGCTTTTTCAGAGTTTTAGTTGCTTTCCAGAGCGAATAATCCGTATTACTCTCATTCGTCAACTTAAGTAAAAATTAACTGACTCATTTTTTAGTTTCCAAATTTCTCTGGTTAATTGTTGAAAAAGATTGTTTAGTCTTTTTTGGTCTTGTGAAGCTCTAGTTTGGTGCCCTTTTTTCTGGATTTCCGTTTATCCCTAAGGAGATTATTTCCTTTTTGGTTGCTATACTCGCTTAGGGTTGCGACTAGCGGATAATGATCTGTTAGCTTTCTTCGACTTTTTTAAAACTATTAGAAATATTTTTGATTATAAAAAGATCGATCAGGTCAAGATATTTTTCTGAATCAGTTAGCCAATATGTTAGTTTTCCTGTTTAAATGGATTCACATTCATTTTCTTTAATGGCAGTCGGTAATTGTTTTCCTTTAGTTGTAGTTAATCTAGAATTCCAGTGGGTATTCTTCGCAATGAAGTCATCACCTATTATGAACCTGTTTCCCAGACGCTTGAAGAACTCTGAGTATTGTATGTTTTTAATAGAATGTCTTGGTGGACAGTACAATCCTGCCTACAATAGGAAAGTTGTTGGATTTTATATAAACCACTGCGGCCGGAATTTCTTCTTTTCATACTTTGCTTCTTCAAAACGTTGCATACTTTTTTTTTATGATGACTACACTTCTTGCTCTGGCTGAATTATCGGGATGAGTGGTGTGATATACCTTTAATGTCATGTGGGATTACTTAGTAAAATGTGTTTTCGAAATAAGACACACATCTCATTCTCAATGTCGGCGACTGCTTGTAGTTCTTGTTGATGCCGGAGCAGACCATTGGCATTCCATGACATGATTTCCATTGTGCTGTTCATTTTTGTGTCGATTTGGGTTTTACTCCCATTGCAGTATCTACCAATTTTTGTAGCCTCTCATCAAAGTTGGCTAGTTTCTTGAGAATAAGAAAGAAGTGGTTGGTGTGGTTTGTTGAGTACGCCTCTCATTGCTTCGGCATATATAACACCTTCAGTTCTTATAGATGGCGACCAAATGGTTGCCTAGTGTCTTGTTTTGTCTGCCTCTCGTATCGATTTGCCTGACCATACATTTGAGTTTTATTCATCCGTTGGATTTTAATTTTCTGAATTTCCTTTGCAACCTTTGTCCACAGTGTACACACTTTAGATGGGCTTGAGGATTGTCGCATTATCCAGTTAGCTTGACATCTTTTGCATTGTGGAATTAGTTCAGACTTTCTAAGTGGTTGAATTTCCACTTTGCAACCCAATAAAATAGTAGTCTCATACATTTTAGTTATATTTTCGTCACATCTAAATGTTAGAACAAACATGTCTAGCTTCTGTTTATTTCTCCAGCTAATTTTATTCATGGCGCTGATCATTTTAAATTGTTTTGATAATAATTCATCTTTTATTTGTTCTGGGCTACATGTATGATGTAAGTTCCTTGTCATGACTATCGTTCATACCTGTGAAGGATAAATGAGCATTTGCTCAAAGTTTTCACTACGTTTCTATATGGATCTCAGCTATTTGCGTTAGTATTTTTTTATCTTTTTGACATTTGTCTCAACCTTTTGAGGCTGAATATTTTGATCCAATGTTTGTGGTTTTTCTGGTCGTGACGGTAAACAATTTAACCTTCTCTTTTTAATTTTTATGAACTTATCACGAATCCATTCTGTTTCTCTAGCTGTGATTTACTAAAGAAAAAATATTCACGAATATTTGAGCAAATACACATTCTGTAATTAGTCGAACTCCAATAGATTAGCACCGTCCAGGACTATGATTATATTGCGAGTAGTAGATGGCTATAAAATGTGCTGAGTTAGTGTTATTTATGCAAGAATTTATGAAAGATGAGATAATTCGATTATAAACAGGAACATTTTCAAAATAGGGTATATAAGACCGGGAAGCTGTACACCTTAAATTATTTATCACGAAACTTAATGAAAGCTTTAAAAATTTATAAATTACAGAATTCCTTTCCCAAACTTTCGATTTTCTGTAGCGGGTTAAGAACGAAACCCAATTTAATAAATTCATGAATTGTCTCCATAAAACCTAAAAGCCTCAAAAACGCGATCAAGTTGGGTAGACACTAAGGCTTAGTTAGCACAGTATCAAGGGTAAGAGTTTCAAAACTGTTGTTGAAACTTTCATATTTTGATACCAAAGATGTAAACAAGAGTTGAAACCGCGTTGAATCCAAAAATTGCTACTGGAGTCTGTAGATTCATTATTGCAATAAAACTTTCACATTTAATCAAATACATCTTAGTACGCCCGTCTGTAATGAATACAAAATTTCCAATATAAGCCAAAACCATTTATAACAAAATTTCTGCTTCGAACAGCGTATCTAGGCTACCGTAACCCATTGTAACATAATACTTACTCATCCATTTTCATTTTACCTCGTAATAATAACAGAAAATTCTTTCAAACTCAATAAAATTGTTATAATTCATTCAAACATAAAATAAAGGAAGAACATTGATACCAGATATGGCAAGCAAAAAATTTCAATCAATATTCTATAGTATTAGGGAAGGCTACTGGAACTGCCTATGTATGTAGAAATATATACGTGTAACAAAGTTCAACCGAACGAACGATTCAGATCACATATACAGATGATGATACACAAGCATAACAATAAGAAAGAAAGTAAAAATAAAATTGCTTAAAATTAAAAGATCAAATATAGTTGATTATCGTAAATTGGTTCATTTTCAATTTATAGACGATATTATAGATTTCGTTTTCCGATACATAACAACAAACTAATCAATGACTTTGTTTGCTTTTCTGCCTTATCGGGTATAGAATACATACACACAAACACACACACACATACACGTATACAAACACCGAATAGTAGAATAAAGTGGCAGACCCTTCAATTAGAATTCAATTTTTGTTTTGCTATCCTAATCGTCTTCAAATTTATTATTAACTAAACCAATCCAAATCATCCAAATCATCGTACCGGGTATGAATACAAAGAATGTCGAGTTGTGTATACGTGCATCTCTCGCGTTCAATAATTTGCATTAATTAAATTATGTGTATGCACGTAGGTATACAGACGTCTTGGTAAGTTATTGATCTTCTTGTTCATTGGATCGCGTTTAATTATAAAATAAAATTTCCAATAATTATATAATTTTAAATATATCGAAAGACTCAAAGAACATGTACGAGTAGAACAATATTTGCGTTATGCAAATTTCTTATTTTATATTAATAAATATTTAAAATTATTGGAAGCAAAATAATAATTTTATTTTATTTTAATAATATCCAGCAAGAAAAACAACAACAAAACAAAATATTCTTCAAGTTTTGCAGTATTATATAAGATCCTTATTAAAGTTTTCCTTGTATACGCAGAAGAAAGAAACGAAGCATCCCCAGTCTGTAGATACGCCACCACCAACTATGTACAGAAAAAAAATATCAGAATTATTAAAAAATAACAAAAATCTGTTTCATTTTAATTAAAATGTAAATAATTTATTTTGATTTAATTAGATGTGAAAATGACTATCACGAAGAAGTTTTGAAGGGGGAGGAAACGATGCTTATGCTTATTGAGACTTGAGAAGAGGAAGAGCTACTCGTATAAAAAATTCCAAGGAAAATACTTGTATTGAACAAAAAAATGGTTTGCAAATAGTATTTTGTTATAGTGAGTAGACGACTATTACTTTGGATTTTCAGAAAATGATTTTCTACTTAACGTAATTTGTTGGTGTATAAATGTGGTAGCTCCACATAAATTTTAAGTTTTGTTGGTTTCTGTAAATAACTTATGAAGTTGCTTAAGTATTTAAATATTTTCTTCGGTATGACCAATTAGACTAAGTAGGGAGCACTGGTAAAATGTGTAACGGCCCAATTGCTCGCACACCTGTGCTCCATTTAACGGAAGTTTTTAAGTTTTAAATACTGTCGGAATTTATTGTAAGATGGATAAGAAAATCAAATATCTTTAAGAATCTTACTATTGCAAGATTATTTTGTTTAAGTCAACTGTTGAACCAAGTACTGCACAAGTGTTCCGGATAACGCCTGCCCTATTCCTACAGCCTACATAACAATAGAAAGGATAGGAAAGGTATTTTTTGGGCGGAACGACCCGGTTTCAGACACCTAGCGATCGTACGGCACAACACAATTCTAATCTAATTCTAATCCTCTAGAGAAAGGATAAAGTCTTAAAAGGTTTAATGGATAACGATGGCAATGGTGTTCAATAATTCATCTGGAAATTTCCTAAAATAAAGGCTTTTCCAATAAGAGGTTTCATTTTGATAGTAAAAAAAGACGAGGGGGAAATCAATGTAAACATTCATCGTAAAGAGAAAGGTATGCCATTAACACTTAAAAACGATATCAGCCAAATGGCCGCCATGGCTACGCTTGCAGCACCATATCCTTTACAAAAAAATGTTCAAGACCAATTCGCACATTGCGGCTGTATGTCCTCGATAACTTCACGAATTCCATCTTTAAGGTCTTGAATCCATTGTCGAGCATTGGCATAGACCTTATCTTTCACGTGATCCTAAAGAAAAAAGTCTAAAGGTATTAAATCACAAGATCTCTCCCAAACAGTGACACGTTGAGGATGAAGAGGCTTTATAACAATCATTTATGAATTTTCTGAGCCCCAAATGCGAGAATCCTGCTTATTAATGTAGCCTTCAAAGTGAAAATGGGCCTCATCAGTAAAGAAGATTTTTCGATGAAAATCGGGATCATTTTGAGGCATTTGAAGGACCAAATCGGCGAAGATACGACCTTTATGGTGATTGACCGGCTTGAGTTCTTGTGTTAACTGTACTTAAAAAGCCTTAAGACCTAAGTCTTTATGCAAAATACGGTGTAATGTCGTTTGTGGAATGTCTAATCCCAAATATCGACGAGGAATCGAGCAACCTGGGTTTTCGTCAACACTTCGGGTTACAGCAGCAATATTCTTAGTTGTTCTTGAGCGACACACACGGTTTCGATTCTTCACATCACTAACTTGTCCCAACAGCTGAAATTGTTCCCCCAGTTTCACTATTGCCAGCCGAGAAGGTGCTTCACAACGACCTAAAAGTGCTTTAGTTTTGCAAACTGCGTGACTGCCAATTTTTCACCATTTTTGTAGTGAATTTTAACAATTTCAATGCGTTGTTGAAGTGTGTATCGTACCATTTTTAGTAAAGGCGTCGTTTTGCTGGAGATGGCAATAGCCTTTTTAATGCTATTCTTCATCAGCTACAAATGAAAGAACCCAGGAACCATCCTGCAGTGCTAATCAGCTAAGGGCTACCGTAACTGAGTACCTCAGGAATAATCTTAACGATTATATTCCAACATTGCTGGATTCATGCCGTTCTATATATTCGTCTAACCTTAAAATGTCTGAGAATGATTTAGTAACAAAATATTTAACCAACAACAAGATGGTTTCTGGGCTGGTACTGAATGTTTATCAGTAATTTCAAAATAAAAACAAAGTAATGTTCACTACCTTAATTCCCAAGACCAAGCCAATTTTATTCCTGAAATTCCAGCATACAAGTTTGAAATTAATTTATTATACACAAGAAACCATTATGATAGTTTAATTCTACAACCTAATTCATCTTAACTACAGCATTCAGCTTTCGAACTTTCACATTGTCCAAGTAATACTTTATAATCCTTACATTCTTGTTCATATAGCACAACATAGTCCTTCACCAATAATTAATATATCTAGTTTCCTTTGTTTTGGCACCTGGAATCTTCGCGGAACTAATCATGCCCAAAAGCGCGACAAAATTAACTCTATTTTTTGTAAAATTGATATCGAAATTTGTAGTATTCAGGAGATCAATGTGGGATCAGGAATGTGTTCCTCAGAAAATTATATATGGTGCTCATACTAAATGGCGCGGCGTAGAGATATTAGTTAGAAAGAAATCATATTTTCTTGCTGAACGTATTAAGCATCACTATGGGTCAATAATAACGCTTAGGTCATTTACCCAACTTAGGTAAAATCTCTACCAATGTTCCACCTCAAAACTCACAATACAACCGTCGGCGTTCAACTAAAATATTTACGACATATCCTCAAAATTAACAGATGTCCAAAATCACGGGATTTATTTGTATCGGGTGATTTTAATGCCCGCCTAGGTGCCAATGATTGTTGGAATCCTGCTTACATTGGCACCAATTTATTCCATAACAAATCCAATAAAAATGATATTTTATTAGGACTCCTCGTCAGTTCAGCCAATCTTTTTATTTAGACCACTAAAGGTAGACACAAGCCCATTTACTCCTGGACGGATGGACATGGTCGATTAACAAGACATTCCAACAACCACAGTAACCACAGCATCATACAATTTTAGATCTATAAACGTAGGACTATTACAGAATGATAATATTAAAACGGAGTTTCAAAAACAATTTGCTACAACTGAGAGTTCTATTAACGAGAATGGAACCATAATCATTTGAACACAATAATTGGCAGAATTAAGATAACTGTCCAAAAAGTTTTATATACCAAAAGTCCCTTGACCCTATAAGCGTCGTAACGCACTTGCTACTTTCCAAAGCGCCAGACATAATAAAAATTGTCACTCTCACGACACAAATACTCATCGATCTTTTAAGGGTGCCAGGCAATCATTAATGCACGCCTGTAATGAACACAGATCACTCGAATATACAATTACAAATCATCCGATCGAATTCGCAATACTTATCAATATTTTCAACATTTTAAAAGAGGGAATAATACAACTACAGGAACCTACATTCCAATATCTTCATTGCTTGCAAATTAAAAAAATTCGAAGGAATCTGGTATTCTTTAATCGACGAATATGATTACACTTTCCTTAGGACCTTCACCCAGCGAAAACGACATAAGAACTGAAATCAATTTTATACGATCCGGAACTGCCCCAAGAAAGGATGGCATTCCGATTGAATTTTTTAAATATGCGCCAGGCGCAAATGCGTAACTAGACTGAGTTGCTTGAAACCATACAAGTTCCAATTCCGAAGGTAAAAGAACCACCAAGTATTAACGAATACCGAAGAATTACTTTATGTAGTGTAGGTTACAAAATATATTCAAAACTACGTCTTAACCGGTTAGATGAAAATTTAAATTTACCATCATCAAATCAAGCAGCCTTCCCGGCTAATCGATGAATCAGGTAATCCGATTTATGTGTTATCAATTGATTTATCGAAAGCCTTTGATAGAATGACCCTAATGCTGCACCAGCACTTGTAGCACAGTCCAATGAAAATGGTACTGGAATTTTTTACAAATTAATTACAAGTTAGTTACACAGTTAGAAACCTTTTACAAGTCCCGTTATCCTAAAATTAGTGTGTGGGCTGGCAATAGACAAAGCTACACCACACTTTTCGTATTTTTGTTAATATTTATTGTATCGTGCTGGGGGTGGTACTGGAATTTTTTACAAATTAATTACAACATATCGGCATCCCATTGCAAAATCCACAATAATCGATCAAAATGAATTAAACTTCTTTCCCATGCAGCCCACACAGAATTTTCCTACGATTCCATCGGTGTTAGATCGCACGATCTTGGTGGCCAATGTTGATCACTGAATCGAGAAGTGACACGGTCTGAAAACTTAGTCGCAGTAACACCATTGTTTCACGTGCTGTGTGGCAGCTCGCACCGTTTTGTTGGAAAAACTTGTCCTCCACATCAATTACATCCAATTCGGGCCCTAAAAACTCCGTTAACATTTCGCGAAACCGCACTCCATTAACAGTTAGCGCATTTTCATCCGCATTTTCAAAGAAATACGGCCCGATTACTCCGTCAGCACAAAATGCACACCAAACAGTTACTCGTGGTGGATGCATTGGTTGTTTGAGTACCACACGAGGATTTTCAGCACCCCAAATCCGACAGTTTTGTTTATTTACGTAGTCGTCGAGTTGAAAATGTGCCTCATCTGAAAAAATGATTTTCTTCGACGTTGCGCATAGTGCTTCTGGAAATGTCTCGGCCACAGATTCCCTTACTGTGGCTATATTTTCGAGTGACCGACAAGGACGACGACGAACAATGATCTTCTGGTCCATCAGCGTAAATTTGGTCTCAAATTTTTAAATTGAACGCCTCACTGTCGATTCATTTGGCGCATTATTGCGATTGAAAACTTGACGTAATTGGCTCACTGTTTTCGCAAAACTTTCACCATTTTTGTAATGTGTTTTTACAATAAATAAACGTTGTTGGTTTGAATACTTCTCCATATTCTTAAAGCGCGTGGTCTGTACGTGACAACTGTCAAAAATAATCACCGTACAGCTCGTATTAACAAAATGGCGGCAAATTTTGATCCTGCGCTTTTGCTGAGACATCCTTTATAAGCAGACAATGGTCACTAACTTGGCAGTTTTTCAGAATACGTCAATTAATTAAATTGCTTTAAAAATTCAGGTTGATGTGGTTTATACCGACTTCGCTAAAGCTTTTGATAAACTTAATCACCGGTTATTGTTGTAAAAGCTTAGCGATCTTAATTGCGATATTATTCTTGTACATGTGTGTCAAGATTGAAATTACGTACTCAGAGTATTTTATTCCTTCGTTTGGTGTGCCTCAAGCTAGTCACTTGGGCCCCCTGTTATTTTTATTATTTATTAGCGACGTTGTGTTACAAATTATGTGTTTTTGAATGTGGATAAATGCCAAATAATCACATATTGTAGATCCAAGTCTCGTTACTCTTTAAACGACTTGCGGTTGTTAATAAAGCCTATTCAATAATGGGATTTATTAAGCGAAGTTCTAAAGATTTTCACAACTCACTGACGTTTAAGTCACTGTACACTTCTTTCGTTCGTTCTCAGCTTGAATGCGCAAGTGTCATAGGGTGCTTGAATACGCAAGTGTCATAAGCAATCATCTGCCAATGCTACCTTTTGTGGTAAAGTTGATTGTGCTGACATACTTTCACTCTTTAATATTTACGGTCCCCAACGCACCTTACGTCCACGTGAGTTT
This sequence comes from Nephrotoma guestfalica, assembly GCA_963691935.1. Taxonomy (NCBI): domain Eukaryota; kingdom Metazoa; phylum Arthropoda; class Insecta; order Diptera; family Tipulidae; genus Nephrotoma; species Nephrotoma guestfalica. Next base: position 23,314,299 of record OY829915.1, read on the forward strand.
CTTCGTACTCCAACTGCCGATAGTAACCTACAGCTACGATGGTCCTGCAACGCGCATCAAACTGGATCTCACCACCGTTGCTGAGTATTTTGATTTCCACATTTCACGCAATGCTTTTAAGAGGGCAATCGCTGCTCTGGAGTTTTGATTTGGTGCCACAATTGTTTCTTTCTGCTCATCTTAATTAATAAATGAGTGTAATTAGAAATTGCAATTTATAACTATTAATTGTTGTTAATGGTTTGATTTTCGTTCATTTTTTGTTTTCATTTTGTTAGAACTTTACAAATTTCGTCCTTTACATAACTTTGGTATATGGTTTACTTTATTTGTGTTGTTTTAATTATTATTTTAAAAATTTCTGTAAATAACCAATAAATGAATAGATATTTCCGGCAGTTAGTAATGTAAATACAAAACTTTAAATTTATGTTAACGAAATCAACAATGTGCTGTATATGTGTGTTGCCTGAAGATGAAGAAAAAATGAAAATAAACCCTAAGCTGTATTATTCTATATCGTAATGGATTCTACTATAAAGACGTGAGCGCGAGCTCTCAAATTGCTGATACAGTTGAAATTTTACCAGTAAACAGTGCAAGCTAAAAAAGAACCAGTGCGAAGAGTAAAAGTGAACAGTAAAAGTGAATTATTGTGCAGTGAAAGAAATTGATATCAGATTTTCAGCAGAAATTGGAAAATAAAGTTTGTAACTTAAATCGCTGAGTGTTTTATATGCAAAGTCGAGTACGAATCCATATCGAACGCCCGAAATTCGTAACATTTATTTATACATCACAACGTTTAAGGGAAAAGCTGCCGAGGCTCGGGCTTTAACCAAAAGTTTCAAGAACCAAACGAAGATCGCGACAATCATAAACCGACGCCAGCTCCATCAGGGATGTCGCCAATTACCCCAAACGATAAGCAGAAGTCCAGCTCTATGAGCAAGAAGTTAAAAATGAAGGAGCCAGAGAAATTATTCAAATGGAAACGATATTTCAATACAGTTCAAAACAACAGAAATCAACCATGGACATGGGAGATACCACGGAGGCACCATAACTTTAAATGAAGGAAATGAAAATAGAGTAAGGCGCCAAATTAAACTAGCAAGGCGCTAAAATAGACAAGGAAGTTGCAAAAATTGACCAGCGAGGCGTGCAGTAAAATGCACAATTAACAATACTACGAGAGGATAAAGGTGGCGGGTTTTCGGATTGGACCAGAAACTCAACTAAGTACAGCCCAATCAAGAACTTCAAATTAAAGAGCTAAAAGGAGAAATAGTGTCTCCAGAAGTAAAAGTCGGTGGCCAGTATAAATAAAACGTTTTCAACCGAAAGTAGTTGCTCGAACCCCAAGGAGGGCAAATACCTTTTGATAATTTTAAATTGCATTCAGATACGGGTAGTTAATGTCCCTACATACGAGAGTGTACGCAACGATTTAACGATCGGTTTGCGCGGCAGCCTAATTTCCGATAAAAGCAGCCTGAAAACTGGCTCCTCTCACTAGGGACGGACACCGGGAATAATGAAAACCACGGAGGGTTCTTCGACACATATTTTGTAAAATTTTGTAAATATTTACATATTTTGTAAAATTTTGTTCATTATATATTGATCAAAATACTAAATCAACTACATATTTTGTTCTAAATGACAGCATAGTCATCAGTTTATCAAAACAGTAATACATGTGTCCATTTATTATCAATCTGTCATCGTAAACAAAATTGTTGTAAATCAAATAAATTCTTCTTAATATTAATACAACTGATGACTACAACTATTTAGGCAGTACTCGATTATAAATTCTACATAAAATAAATTTTGTTTATAAATTTTCATTAAAAACTATTAAAAATAATTTTACAGTAGTCAATAAATAAATAGAACAGAATAAATTAATGCAATAATATTGAGTGCAGAACAGATAAATGTGCAATTTATGTATTAAGAATAAGAAGAAGTCTTCGATAAGATATAAAGAAAATCTACTAGAAACGAGTGCATAAGAGAGCTGAAATAAGATGTCAATTTAATATTTATTATTTCAGATTCTTATTTTCAAATAATGTTATACTCCTTTGGAAGGAAAAGTTTTTATTTATTTTGATTATCACTTATCATTGAGGTTGCAATATAAAAATAAATAACTGAAACAAAGTAAAATTTGTTAGAAATATTTAAGAATATTGACTTTTATTTACATTTATTTCTTCTTATCTTTGACAATAATCCTGGTGTGTTTCTCTTCTTGTTTTATGCTACGATGGTTTTATCAATTGTATAAGAATTGTCATCTTTCTAAATTCAAATGCAATATCTAACATTGCATATCATTAGTTTTGTTGCTATTTACTTTTGCTACCGGGTGCAGTAGATATCTGGAATAGATATTATTTGCATTTAACATGATTTATTTCCACAAAATAAAATTAAATAACATTTCGTTTGAAATGAAATATTTTATTGGATATGTATAGTGTGGTGACTGGATTTGAAATAATTTTACGTTTTATTCGAAAATCTTGTTAGCTGATAAGATTTGAAATAATTTGTTTCAAAGGCAAAACGGAAATTGAAATTTAATGCATTATTTGATACGAGTCTGAAAAATATTTGGATAAATATCTACTGGAAAGACCTTAAAATTAAAAACTTATTTTCTAATTTTCTAAAATTCCTATTTTATTAAAAATTCAATCTTGCATTTGCCGTAGCTGACTACGGTGATCGTATCATGGGTATTGATAACATTTTTATGGAATGAGTGGTTTTGAGCTTGTTTTCTCTTATTCGTTGATATTTAGATGACACCAACTATCTGCAATTGATGAGATAGTTACACCGCCTGATATAGACCATATCCAGAATTGGTGATTCCCTTGTTGTAAGTTTATGTGTGTTATACGTTTTCTGTTTTGTTGCTCAAAAATATCTATGTCCACTACTTATGTTATCTCGAGATTATGTAGCGCACATTGTATCTCAGCTGTGTCGCTCTGTTAAGCTAGTAAGAAGTTACCAATTAGCCTTCGATTACATGGCTCACAATCTAATGCCAGTGTTCTTTAACATTATCTATCAGTAGTTTGTCTTCTGAAATCTAGTGTACTGTTTTGTCTGATTTAGTATTGAGAAGCAAAACTGAATATTTTCATACGAAACTATTAGGATTTAGTGTTGTCAATACCTTTCGTTTCCTCTTTGTGATGGTGCTGACCCTCGTTGAGGGTCAATTATTTGAAAGGGAGCGTTTCTTCATTTACGGCCCAGGGTGCAATCCGATTCATCCGTTATTAGTATGAACAATTTAGTAAAATCTAGATATCTAAGGATTTTGTTTGTCTGTATGGCTTGTTTCAGTGTTTCAAAATCATTCATGGATAGCGAATTTTTATGCCTATTTCATTTTTTATATCCTTAGTCATATTTCTGGAAGTTTGGGAGTACTCTTTTATAAATTTAAGATAGTATCCAGGAAGTTCCAAAAATTGTTTTCGTCTTGATTTTTAGGTAATGGCCAGTCTAATGTTTTTTAATTTTATCTTTATTGGTTCGTACTCCATCTCTGGTAATGATGTGTTCCAATAATTTTGTCATTGTTTTTTAGAACTCCCGCTTATTTAATTGTATTTCAAGGTCGATTTACGAGAGTCTTTAAAATACCATCTTTAGGTAGTCTAAGTAATTTTTTAAATTAATAGCTACTGCAACGATATCGTTCAAATAGACATGAGAGATTTTGCCTATTAATCCTTGCTAAACATAATTCATAGCACGTTTTGATATGGCAGGGTGGTTTTAAAGTCCAAATGATATTCAACAAAATTTGAAATTACCTTTTTTAGTCCCTAATGCTTTTTTTATTTTGATCTCTCATCCATCGGTATCTGGTTTAAACTAAATTTCAAATCTAAGGTTGTGATCTATAAAATTTTGGGCTTGGGAAGTTTGTTTTTGGGGAACCACTCAAATTGGTGCGAAATATTGACTATTTGAGTTGCGAATGATGCTAATTCCAAGCTTCTCTTGTATCTTACCTTGCACGCCCATTTTGAAATTATGTGGATATTAGCACTTTTTAGTGAGGCCAGTGTTCCATCTCCTTTATGAATTTTGTGTTTGTGAACCGTTGTTTCTAATAGCATTTCATTCTGGAACCAGTGTCATATGATTTTTGTTAATGTTGTCGATTAGAGCTACTGCCGGGTTAATTAAAATTTCAAAGTTTGAAATTTTTAGTTAGGTAATTAAATTTAACATTTCTATCTACTGTCTTGCTACTAAATATGCTTTTTATAACTTTATAGTTTCCTTTTATAAATGATGTTCCGGGCATAATATCTGGTTTAAAAATATAATATCTGGTTTTTGGATCTCCCAGACGCATATATTTCAATAAGGGTGTGACATTTCCTGACATCCATATTTCTTGATCTAATATACACATCATCCTTAATTGGGTTTGGCTTATTTTAATTCCATTCCCTATGATTTTGGAGTGGTTGAATACTTTTATAAGGTATTTTGTTACACATTCTCCGAGCATTTTCCCAAATTATATCGTTCCTCTTTTCAGAGGAAGGCTCATGCTTCTTCTATATTTTTCGGTTTCGACACTTGGGGTACCCAAAGTAGGGCTTTATCAGACAAAAAGTAAGCGTTGTTAAAGCGCCCTCTTGTAAAAAGGAGTTTATAGCTAGCCAGACATGATAAATGTAAAAAGAGCTTTTTCTTTGCTAGTGTTTTTATGTTCTCTACATTTTATTTAATCTTAGTATAATATATATGTACATTCATGCTAAAATTTTATTTTGTCGCCCAGAGCTGCGACTTATGGAACGACAACCTCTATTCGACGCTGAGTCTTTTCAGAAGTGTTCTTTTTATCTTCCGAAAACACTGCGGATTTCCTGTCAGATGTAATGCGTCAGTATATTGATACTGATAGCTTGCGAGTACAATCTCAATTGTGGTTCGGACACGAAGAGTACAATCGCATTATTGATAGCTCAAGCTTGATTTTTAGCGTGTTATTTTCTTTATTCAGTTAATATTCGGCATCTTACGAAAGTATTTTAGGCCGCTTTATATCTAGCTTGCTGTGAGATTTTCCGTGTAACCTCTGGTGTTATGGTGTAGAGGAAAACCATAAGCAAATACATTAGAAAATATTGCCTCTGCCGCATTTGCCAACTAGGTAATCAAAATAATCTGTAGACAACAATGTTAATGTTCAACTTCATTGTAACTGATCGAGTATGGATTCAGCGAAACTATGCACTAATTAACATTTATTACACGCAAAAAGTGAAAAATAATGATAATTTAGGGAAAAATTAGTAAATTCTGTTTATATCAAAATAGTAATGAGATCGAATGAAGTTTTTGTACATCATATTTAACAATATTTACATAATTTAAATACTTAAATTTTTACATGCAGGAAGTGAAAATTTTGATTTTTACAGCTATATACGGGCTTATTTTATAATTCCAATCAAAATATAAAGTCCATCTTTGAGCGTTAATTTATTTCAATATTTACAAAAATAACATTTAATATACTATTTTGCATGCAGGAAGTGAACAATTCTATTTTTGTAGCTGAATGCGAGTATATTACAGTATAAATCGAAGTATGAAAAATCGCTTGTGAACCGACTAAATATCGGTTCGCAAACGGATTAATAAATCAAATTATCAAATTATTACATGCACGAAGTGTATATTATTTTTAATTTACAAAAGTTAAGTAAAAAACAACACAGCAGAAACGTGTATTTTATAAGGTTTCTCTCCAGTATTTACTTCAATATTTACAGAAATAAAACTTAACTAAAATCATTATATGCAGGAAGTAAATCAAAATATAAAATTTATTTATCGAATTAGTCGAAACTCGAAAAAATCAATGAAATATTGAAACTTGCTACTCAGAAGTACAATTTAAAATTTGTTGGTTTATTAGGTAATTAAATAAGTATAAGTTGAACATTTATTTTAATTTATTATAGTTAAGTAAAATAATGCCACATTTTTTCAAAATTTAAACAAATAAACCGTGAAAAAAAATTTTTCTTGCACCAAATCAATTCTTCCAGTTTTACAGCTATGTAGGATGCCATGTCCAAACTGGAAAGGGTCAATTTAAATGAAGCATTGTAGTATTGTACTTATTATGTACATTCTATAATTTTATTGGTTTAAATAATTTATTATAAGCACGAAGTGAACATTTATCTTAATTACCTAAAGTTTAGTGAAATAAAATAACTATATACAAGAAAACCGTATATTAAAAAGCTTGTCTACGACATTTACTTCAATATTTATAGAAATATAATTTCACTAAAATTATTACATGCAGGAAGAGCATTGTTTCATGCAACTGTATTCAAGTATTTATTATAGTTTAAATTGAAATATAAAGTTGAATGTCGAAACTCGAAGTGACCAAACGAAGTGAACATGGTGCGAACATGGTGCAAAAATATATTTTTGTAATTTACTGCTTAGAGTGCATATTTTAGATATTTATCGGTGAATACTACTGTTAATTAAAAACTAACATATAAGAAAAGTATAGCTTATGAAGTTTTTACAACATGTATTACAATATCTACATAAATAAAACTTAACTTAAATTTTTACATGCAGGAAGTGAAAATTTTATTTGTTACAGCAATATACAGGTTAATTTTACAATTTCAATCAAAATATAAATTGCATCTTTTGGGCGTTGATTTATTTCAATATTTACATAAATAACATTTAACTTACTATATTACATGCAGGAAGTGAACAATTCTATTTATGCAGCTGAATGCGAGTATATTACAGTATAAATCGATGTATAAAATATCGCTTGTGAACCGATTAAATATCGGTTTGCGATGCATGCAGGAAGTGAATATTATTTTTAATTTACAAAAGTGAAGTAAAATTACAACACACAAGAAACTTGTATTTTATAAAGTTTCTCTTCAGCATTTACTTCAATATTTGCAGAAATAAATCTTGACTAAAATCATTGTATGCAGGAAGTAAATCAAAATGTAAAATTTATTTATTGAAATAAATATTGAAACTTGCCACTCATAAGTGCAATTTAAAATTTGTTGGTTTATTAGGTACTTAAATAAGTGCACACAAGGAGTTGAAAATTTATTTTAATTTACCATAGTTAAGTAAAATAACCCCCGCATACTTTTTCAATATTTAAACAAATAAACCGTGAAAAAAGTTTTACTTGCAGGAAATAAATTCTTCCAGTTTTACAGCCATGTAGTGTAACATCCATGTCCAAATTGTCCTATGTCCAATTCCCGAGGTCAATTTAAATGAAGTATTGTAGTATTATATTTTTTATGTACATTTTAAAATTTGGTGGTTTAAATAAATTATTACAAGCACCAAGTGAATATTTAAGTTAATTAACTAAACTTCAGTAACATAACTATATATAAGTAGAGCGTATATTAGAAAGCTTTTCTACGACATTTGCTTAAATATTTACAGAAATATAAATCTACTAAAATTTTTATAAGCAGGCAGAGCATTGTTTTATGCAACCGTATTCAAGTGTGCATACCAGTTTAAATCGAAATATAAAGTGCATCTAATGCTTGTCGAAACTCAAAATGACTAATAAATGTTTGTACTCTGTGCATATTTTTCGGTTCGTTAAATAATCAATATATTACATGTACGAAGTGAATACTATTGTTAATTTGCTAAAATTCATTAAAAACTAACATATAAGAAAAGTATAGCTTATGAAGTTTTTTGCATCATATTTAACAATATCTACATAAATAAAACTTAACTTAAATTTTTACATGCAGGAAGTGAAAATTTTAATTTTCACAGCTATGAATGAGTATACTTTATAATGTCAAACAAAATATCAAATGCATGTTTTGGGCGCTGATTTAATAAAATTTTTACATAAATTACATTTAACTTGCTATATTACACGCAGGAAGTGAACAATTCTATTTATGCAGCTGAATGCGAGTATATTGCAGTATAAATCGAAGTATGAACAATTATTTGTAAACCGATTAAATATCGGTTCGCGAGCGATTAGAAAAGTATTGTAACTTTATGTGTATAAAATAATATTTAAAGTATTATCAGTTTATTAAAAAAATCATATTATTACATGCACGAAGTGAATATTATTTTTAATTTACCAAAATGATGAAAAATTACAACACACAAGAAACTTGTATTTTATAAAGTTTCTCTTCAGCCTTTACTTCAATATTTGCAGAAATAAAACTTAACGGAAATTATTATATGCAGGAAGTGAATCAAAATATAAAACTAATTTATTGGCAATCAAAACTCGAAAAAATCTATGAAATATTGACACTTGCCACTCATAAGTGCAATTTAAAATTTGTTGGTTTATTAGGTAATTAAATAAGTGCACACAAGGAGTTGAAAATTTATTTTAATTTACCATAGTTAAGTAAAATAACCCCCGCATACTTTTTCAATATTTAAACAAATAAACCGTGAAAAAAGTTTTACTTGCAGGAAATAAATTCTTCCAGTTTTACAGTCATGTAGTGTAACAGCAATGTCCAAATTGTCCTATGTCCTATATCAGAGGTCAATTTAAATGAAGTTTTGTAGTATTATATTTTTTATGTACATTTTAAAATTTGGTGGTTTAAATAAATTATTACAAGCACGAAGTGAATATTTAAGTTAATTAACTAAACTTCAGTAACATAAGTATATACAAGTAGAGCGTATGTTAGAAAGCTTTTCTTCGACATTTGCTTAAATATTTACAGAAATATAAATCTACTAAAATTTGTACAAGCAGGAAGAGCATTGTTTTATGCAACCGTATTCAAGTGTGTATTACAGTTTAAACCGAAATATAAAGTGCATCTAATGCTTGTCGAAACTCAAAATGACTAATAAATGTTTGTACTCTGTGCATATTTTTCGGTTCGTTAAATAATCAATATATTACATGCACGAAGTGAATTCTAATGTAAATTTGCTAATATTCATTAAAACCAACATATAAGAAAAGTATAGCTTATGAAGTTTTTTTACATCATATTTAACAATGTCTACATAAATAAAACTTAACTTAAATTTTTACATGCAGGAAGTGAAAATTTTAATTTTCATATCGATATACGAGTTTATTTTATAATTTCAAACAAAATATAAATTGCATCTTTTAGGCGTTCAATTAATTCAATATTTACATAAATAACCTTTAACTTGCTATATTACATGCAGGAAGTGAACAATTCTATTTATGCAGCTGAATGCGAGTATATTGCAGTATAGAACAAAGTATGAATAAACAATAAATCGTTTCGCAAACAGATTAATAAAGTATTTTAACATTCTGTCTATAAAACAATATTTAAAGTTTTATCAGTTTATTAAAAAATCAAATTATTACCAACACAAAGTGAAAATTATTTTATTTTACCAAAGTTAATTAAAAAAAGCCCACAGAAGGAAGTATATTTTATATCGTTTCTCGTCGGTGTTTTTTTCAATATTTAAACAAATAAAACTTGAAAAAATTGTAATTTTAATAAATTTTCCTATTTTGCAGCCACGTACGTTTAAATCAAAATATAAAATATATGTATTGGGAGCCCAAACTGAAGAGGGTTAATTTATATGAATAAATGAAATAAATTATTACAAGCACGAAGTGAACATTTAAGTTAATTTGCTAAAGTTCTGTAAAATAACTACGTACCTTATAAATTTTCTATCCGGTATTTAATCTTATATTTACAGAAATTAAATTTTAGTAACTTCTTACAAGCAGGAAGTAAATCTTTTTTGTTATGCAATCATATTGTGTTATAAATATTTATCGGGTCATTAAATAATCAATGTATTAGATGCACAAAGTGAATACTAAATTCGAAAACCTGATATTTTTACTTTAAAATGACGTTATTTCCGTTATTATTTTTTAGATTCAGGATAGATTAGTTGTCTCGAAATGTATCGCTTACAGGCCATTCTGACCGAAATATCAACAAGGCTAATTGAATGTTAGTATTTTTAATCCGTTCCTCTACAGATATTAGGCCGTATTAGGCTGTAGACAAATAATAATAATACTTTGCGCAGTTTACGTAAGCAATTTTCATAACCCTGAATAATTAAATTTAAAATATTATAAATTATTACTAACTTACATTATCTGCCATTTGCTGAAAATGCGCGAGTGGTCGAGCTCTAAATAATTAATATAATTTCATTCGAACAAGTCTGAGTTCCCGAAAATCAATAATTTGCATTTCACATACAAAAATCAATGCGATGATACAGCCATATGAATATTTAATACTCGTATTTTCCAAACAAAAACTCTCAAGAAAGTGAAAGCTATCAAATTTCCAATTCATATGACTGACCTCAAATTTGCAATCGAAAAATCCAAAAGTACATAATACCCTTAACCATATAGACACATGTATACACATGTTCTTTATACGCAGACCACACAGCAGAAACCCAAATATATGTATTATTATGTTTCCTTCCCAATCTAGGCACATAAAACATGAAATCATATTTTGTACAGCAAAATAAACACACACGTATTTCTAATTCAATATAATAAGAAGTACGAATGTAATCTAAATTTAAATAATTCTACTTATAAAGAATTTTATTATTTAGGTTCTAACATACTTTCGTTTTCAATAAAAGAAATCTTTTTTTATTTTCCACATACACATTTTCTTGTACCGATTTTCGTCGTACGCGGAAAGAGGTGGCGGAATTGTATACACACAATAATTTTACTTGATGTATTTTCGTAAATTTTTATATTTTTTTATAAGTAAAATAATATGTAAACATTTTTACCGGAATCTTTACAACTGTCACACAATTTTTATTCAAATTTGTGTGTGCGGTAAGATTTTTATTCTTCGTTTTTTAACCGCGTATACCTCCATATTATAATACACTCGCTATTCAGCAGCTAAGGTAAATTCAAAGAAAAATTTATATAAAAAATAAAATTATAATTTTCAATTTATTTTATTATTACGATTATTTTTTATTTCTGACGATCCTACAAAAAAAAAATCACAAAAAGAAAATTGTCGAAAAGAAAAGCAAAAAGGAAATAGAATATGAATTGAAATATTTCCATGTAACTGGAAAATAATAGAATATAAAGTAAGAATTTATTCTTACATACCAATATTTTAAATGTGTAAGAGATTCGCGTATAAAAATAATCAATAGGACTAAAAAAAATATTTTTCATGGTGATTTCCGTAACAATTTTCCGTTTTTTTTTTTTCAGAACTGTGTGTGTGTGTATATTTCTTTTGTGGTACGGTGCGGTTATATCCATACCCATGTACTGTGCAAAAACCATACAAAAGTATTTTTTATGCTTTACAAAATCGTTTTATATTTTTTTACCATATTTCTGAATGTCTTAAACCCAACTTGAAGCCGGATGTCATTTCGAAAAGATATTTTCATTTATGGTTTTAAAAAATAATAATAATCAGATTCTTATCTCTAAAGGAAAGAAAATAGAATAAATTTGTGTATTTTTTCTCTGGGAATGTTCTGCGAAATTCATAGTTCAAACATTTATTATTTATGCTGTGTCGTACACTACCAGAAGAATATTAAAATGAACAAGTCTTACTTGGAATTCAACGGTTATATTTTTATAGATCAAAACTATCCCGGATTATATAGATTTTAAATGTTCTTCATTGTAACTAAAATTCAAACGTTTTAATTTGATGTGTGATTCTCTCTTCCTGCATGTAATATTCAAGTGATAAATAACTTTGATCGAACGCAAGTCGTCACCTCAGTTTTTAACTGGTATAAGCATCAAATGTCCCTAGAGGTGCTGAAATTTTCAATAAATGCACATATGTTACACAAAGCGTTCACAACAAACTAAAACACCCAAAGTACGATTTTTATTCGAATCGTTTTTTTGGCTCTTCAACCAACTATTGAAAAACTATATCGAACCTGTTTATTAGAGAATTACGCAACCTTTCAAAAAATGAAAGACCGAAAATGCGATTTTCATTCGATAAATTTTTTTGGCTCTACAGGCCACTAAAACTAATTTATCATGCAGCAGCCTACTTTGTGTAATGGTTGTATGCTCCGAAGATCAATCGTACAATTTTGATTTGAATTTTAAATTTGAAAATTATTTTATAAAAATGTACCTGACCGTTCATAGGTAATTAAAAGCCAAAAATACGATTTTCACTCGAGCTTTTTTTAAAAAAGCCACTATCGAACTAATTTATCATATAGCACCTTTTTTTTGTTTTGATTTGAGGCTCTAAAGCTGTCGTAATTGTTTTTACATTTTTTTTATAGACAATGACTCCAGTGTTTATTGGAAAATTAAAACTGTCAAAATATGAATAGTTTTTTCTGGCTCTGCAAGCCACTATCAAACTAATTTACCATTTAGCAGCTTATTTTGTGTTATGATTGTATGTCCTTAAGATCTACCGTAATTGGTTTATTCTATTTTTTTATTTAAATATAATTTACAGAAATCTTGCGGACCACCCATCTCATTTTGAGCTTAAAAGCTCATTCATGATCTGACTATAAAATTTTTCTTAAAACATCGCCATCGCCGAAAATCGTCAACCGCTTGGAAGTAGGTAAAATTTGTCTTCTAGTTATTTAGCAGTGACATCACCACAAGATTATAAAAATCGGTTTGGTTGTGTACTAGTTATTCGCCTGCCAACCTAAATATCAAAACGATTGCCGCAAAACTTTGGTTACATCTTTCAAAATTTGATAAAGTAAGTCATGTTAATGTAAAACAAGCAAAATAATTCCTAAAAGTTATGCCAACCAGAATGATATTCTAGTCTCTTCTAGCGAAGAGTCCTGTTACTTAGCCATCTAGAGTATTTGTCCCAATAGTTAAAATTATCTCACCAATGGTTTGAAGGGTATAATTGTTTGTGGTAGCGTACAGTTCGTACACTAATTTAGCTTTCTGCACTTTCTGAAACTTTGCTTCATAATGGGATTACAAACAAATCGCTTTGTATAAATAATTATGGATCGCTGAGAGGCGATCGTACCAATGATCGCGTGGGCGATATTGCATTTTTTTTTCGAGCGGGAAATATGGAAAGGTGGAGTTTCTGGCTTGTAAATTGAAATCACCTGCTGAACGTAGAGATTTGGCTTATTAACATAATAAGTATTTGAGAAATAAAACTAATAAATTTACGTTGGTAATGCGTATAAATCAAAGTTAAAATGGAAGAATTTGAAAAGGCTTGAAGTTTCGTGTATCACCGGGCTTGAAAGATTATGACTTAATTAACTTTAAAGTACTAAAACGTTTCATAGATTTATGTCTTCCTCACGTTAGTTAAAATTTGTATACAAATTTGCTCGACAAAATCACATTTCCCGGATATAGGTTCGATATAATTACATTTCCAAAAAGGATGTGGCATCAAACATTGGTGATATTCACCCTATTAGTGTTCTGTCCGTTTTTTCTTAGGTTAAGAAGAAGATTTTGTAAATGCAAATTCAAGAACATCTTCGGCGATTTTACGTAAATGCCAATGAGGCTACTAAGCCGAACACAGCTCAATCTCGGTGCTTATACATATAGTTTATGATTAGGTTAAGGTTAATTCTGCAATTAGGTTAATTAATTCATATCTTAATAATCTGGTCCATAGGTGGAAACTGGTCCATAGAATTTCAGACGTAGTTGCTGGCATTCAATTTTGAGTCCTTTAATTTTCCCCATTTTTATTAATGATTTTTCATGACATGTAATATATTGTCAGTTACTTTTTATGCCGACGATTTTCAGCTTTACATTGGAAATAATTTATCGTATTTGAAAATGTCGGGTTCACGTCTTCACAATGATCTCAAACAAATTTCTTGTGCTCAAAATATAATTCTCTGTCTCTTAATCCTAATAAAAGTAATGCATTATTTCTCTCACGTGGCAATTCAATTGATTTAATGCCTACGCTTACGTGATGTCACAATACCGTTTGTTCCTTCGGTTAGCAATTTAGGATGACCGAATGAATACATCAAGTGACCAATTTTTAATGACATAGATCATCCGTTTATGGATTTTAAAATTATTGGTGTACTTCCCAAAGTACGTACAAATAACAGGTAGGTTTGTTGGAATAACAAACGATCATGACTTTTGAATTTATAAAAGTTTTAGTTTTGGTAAGCTTTCGAAACTTTCATTTTCACTCGTGTGAAAAGATGAGTAACCAAATTTTACAGTAAATCGTTACGTTGGGATGACCAAACGGAGATAACCAGTGACCATTTCACAAGAACAGATGACTAAACGAAACTGATCGTTATGTTCATAAAATTAATAGTATTGGTCAACTTTGAAGACCAGAAAGGTTCGAGTCGTATGGAAATTATGAGTTTTCAACAAATTTTCTCAATAAATCGTTACCTAGTGATGACCAAAAAATAAAAACTATTGACCAATTCTCAGTAACAGATAACCGAATGAAATATTAAGTTTCAACGAGTTTTCACAATAAATTGTCACGTAGGGATAACCAATCGAAAATAGCTATAAACGAATACTGAAGGACAGATGACAAAACAATTTCGAACTATGGATTTATAAAATTATTAGTATTGGTCAACTTTCCAAACCCGATTATTTCGAATCGTGGGGAAGATGAGTTTTAACGAATTTTTGAAACAAATTTTTGGACAATCCTCAATGACGTAGGACTAAACGATATTTTCTGATTAAAATACATTAGCCACTCGATACCTACGATATTGGTATAACCACAAACAAATAGTTGGCATTTTCTTTAACGTGCAGTGGTAGCTGCCGTATCTTTCATTGTTGTCGATGTCACCCCTCGCAACGGAATCCCGAAAATAGGAGAATCTTCTAAGATTTTTTCTGGTAGGCAGGGGGCTTCACTTCAAATCCAGTTAGTTTTGTAACGAGATCAAATAAAATGTTGGTATGCAATGTACTTTGATGAGCTTAATCGATTATCATAATGCTGTACGCTTTCGGTTATGGTTTAAAAGAAATTCGCTGTGCCAAATGTGCCGTCTGCCGAGAAAATTTTCGTAACGAATACTTTATTCCTGATTTTAACGTTCGTTTCTAAAGCAACGTAATTGGGGTTACTTTAAAATTCATAGGATAAATAATTTTTTGATTGATTTGATTGTTTTGGTTGTGTTTTGATCCAAATGAAGCAAGCAAAAAAAATTTGGCATACAAATATGGTGGCCATTACCAGTTTGTGTACAACCAAGGTTTTCCAGACTAAAACTTCTGGAATATGACCACATGGGAAGGAACTTTACCATTTCTTAACTGAGTATGATGATATTGGCTATGTTGGATATAAATAGGATCTAGAATGTGGTTTAGGAGAATTTCTGGAAAATGGCCACCTGGGGCGGAAATCGTTAATTTGGTAACCAATTATGATGGGATTGAGTATGTTGGCTAGAAATGGAAGTTCTGGACTACATTCTGTCAATAACCAGAAGCAGAATTTTGCTTGAATTATTTTCAATATACCACCTTATTCATTTAGAGTTAGCTAGCGTGCGTATTAATCAAGAAATTGTCGCCTTCATATTACCTTCAAATATAATTTAAATAGATTTACGAAATAAAACTGAAAATCTTACAATTTTACAAAAATAAAGAATTTGTGAAATCCAACGCAATTGTTATCAAACTTTCTCATTTTTAATAAAGTACGAGAACTTCGTAATGAATAAAAAGGTTTGTTTTCTTTGAACAGAATACTGAAAAGTTAAGTGGAATATGAATTAAAGATAGATATTCTAAAATGAAACAATCGAAACGGAAAGCTTCCACCTACATTTTGAACAAGTATTTCAAAAATAATATTTTAGCACTACAGGAACAATTTGCAATATATGCGTCGATTATAACCGGAAACATACGGAACGTACTTTGTAAAAGCAATAACGAACAAGCTCGAATTTGGAGTTGGGTTACTCATTACTAACATCATCAATTCGTAATTAACTTCATACCTATAAGCCATTATATTTTCGTAATTGGGATGCTTGGGCGTCACTTTAACATTTCGTTTGTCAATATCCAAGCCCCAAGTGAAGATAAACTCGATTAAATCAAGCATGTTTTCTACAAACAACATCATGGAATCGTGAGCAAAATACTACAATACGGCGTCAACATATTACTGGATGATTTAAATGTTCAAATCAGAGGCGCGTAAAAGTTGTCCGTTTGATTATTGAAGCACTTCATAATCATGTTAACATCGAATATTTCAATAATACTCATTCAGCCATTTCTTGATTCCATCCCAGATGACTATACACAAGAATTTCTTCCAAAAATCAGTTAAGAATCCCATTTCCATTCAAAATGCAAAATCTCATTATTATCGATTAAGAAATGGACGAGTGCCGTCCTAGGTGGCCATATTCCAGAAATTTTTCCTAAAATCATTTAAGAATTTCATTTCCATCCCACTTTCCCAGTCCCATCAATATCGGTTTAGAAACCACCGAGTTCCTTCCTAGATGGCAATATTCCAAAACTTTTTCCGAAAACTGTTTTAGAACCCCATTTCCATCCAAAATAAACAATTTCATCAAACTCAGATAAAAAATTAACGAGTTCAGTTCCAGGTAGTCATAATCCAGAAATTCTGACAAAAACCATTTAAGAATCCCATTTCCATCCAACATACCCAATCCAAGAAATTAACGAGGTCCATCTCGGATGGCCATATTCCAGAACTATTTCGAAAACATTCTAGAATCCCATTTCCATTCGAGATACTCAATCCCATCATAATTGGTTAATAAATTAACGAGTTCTGCCCCAGGTGGTCATATTCTAGAACTTCATCTAAAAATCATTTAAGAATCTCATTTGCATCCAAAATACTCAGTCCCATCATAATCGACTAATAAATTACCGAGTTCCGTTCCAGATGGCCAAATTCCAGAACTTAGTCCAAAACTGTTTTAAAATCCCATTTCCATTCAAAAATAAAAAATCCCATCAATATCGGTTAAGAAATGGCTGAGGTAAGGCCCATGTGGCAATATTTTAGAGCTTCTTCCAAAAATCATTTAAGAATCTCAATTCCACCCAACATTTCAATCATATTTTAATCGATTAATAAGATAATTTTGTTATACGGCCAATTTTACAAACTACGATAAACTGGCATACGAAAAATTGTGTCCACGAGTTATTGTTCTACGATAAAATGTTCACGTTAAAATGAAACACAATAAATTGTTTACGGTAAAACGACCACCCATCAATTTGATTCAGGTTAGCTGAGGTTTCCATTTTTCCGAGATATTCACCAATTGATTATCAATCGAGGTTTGTTGTTCCTGGGTTTTTTAACTGGAGTTATATTGCTTGAAATATTAGGTAAGCCTTCGGCCATAATTTTCCATTTACTAGGATTATGATGCGAAGAACTGGTATAATCATTATTTGGCTGAAACGTTGGTTTAGATTTACCATTTAATTGAATGGGATATTGAACATTGTAGTAGGTACATTAACATTCTGATAGCTCTTTCTTTGGTTTAAAAATGTACCTGGATAAAAGCATACATTTAACTGTTTCTACTTTTTAACGCAGGATTCTGTACCTTTTCGAAATTGTACTAAAACATCTAAAGCATACGTACAAAAAAGAAAAATTTTCTGTAAATCATTTTCCAAGTCTTATATCATGTATTAAGTAAATATGTAACGTTTAAAATGTATTACGTTTGTATTGTCACGAGTACGCGGAAGTTGCTACATCGCATTTTCTACCACCTATACTACCATGGAGAAAAAATTTTACTACGGGTATTTTGGTGAAAGAGATCAAGAAACATGTCGGTAATATTCAAAATTTTTAGTTTCGCATATATAACGACTTCACGCACTTTATAACCGTAACATATACGAGTACATAAATGCACTTCACAACTTGGCTCCAAATTTTTAAACTGGAGGACAGAATGAACTGCAACTTGAACTTAAAATACTAATTTTCGACATCGCTGCATTCTCTATAATGTCGAGGCAGTTTTTTAATTTTCTACATACATTATCTACGCAGTGTAGACAATACGGCACAACACTGACCAGAGTCAAACAAATTCAAACGTGTAGTCTCGCATAATGGTGTAAAGGCATATTTTGGAACAAGTACAAATTTTAATTGATTTTAACTTTATGTCTTCTATAAAAAATACTCATTGGTAACTAAACGCATAAATGTGCTGACAAACCATTTTTATCAAAGCCGTTGGATCGGGTGCTAAAAAGGCGGACCCTAATTAATTTGCTATTTGCAGTATCTCCAACTAATCTTCTGTACTCGTATATTGCGCCATCACGAATGAGTTAAGAGTGGCTCATGATGCTTGTATATTACGTTCTGTAATGTTTTATAATATCGTACAATAAACATAATACTACGAGTAGCAACCAAAAATTATTCAATTAACTCACCGCAATAATTCTTGTTATTCAGATTTTTATGCATGCGATACCTATGTTGTGTACTGAACATTAAACTCAAGCATAAAGTTCCTTCCACTTGAAAGCAGCACGATATATTTTGTTGATCATATTTCATGCATTACCATCAACTATTTTATGATGAGCCAATGTACATAAAACATCATATATGTAGACAATAAAAATTGTATTTATATTTGTTGTTCCAGAGATTTTTTTGATTTTCATTTCAATTATTATCTTTCCACTAAATTCCACATAATATAGAACGTAAAACTCGTACTCCAACTTTAAACTCTCAGGTTATATATTTTTTTATTTCAGTTCTTTGGAACACAATACCAAAAAAAATTCGATATGAAACAGCACATAACTTTTCAATTACTCATGTATAGCATAAAGAATTGTCACAATACTTTTCTTCTTTCAACTTATACATTGTGTGGTGCATACGTGCATTAACATACTAGACCCAATCCTTTGACGTGTATTTAGAATCACTTCAACCGTTTGTTAACGTCATCAGTTTTTAAAAAGCTGTCACTTCTAGTGGACAAACGAAAAAGCCCATATATGGAAGCTGCACCTTCTGGCAGAATGATTTCGGCCAAATTCATTATAATCTCCGAATCAGTGGAAAAAGCTTAAGTATGAAGTTCATCCCGATCATTAAGTATATCTAGGCTATAAAGGGGCAATTTTTTTTTCAAAAAACGGTTTTGTCAAAATCGTAATTTTCGCCTAAAAAACGTCGTCCAACTTACAGGAATTTTGGTAAAAACTTACTTTTTTCGTAATGATATAATAGTAAATCCGTCAGGTAAGTAAAGATTTTTGGTGAAATAAATTTTTTTTAGCAAACTATTACGTCCTAACCGGAAACATTTAAGAAAATGTTAAAAATTTTATATTGAAATTTAATTTAGAATCTTTTGTAAATGCTATAGACGTTTCATTATCTTCAATTAATCTTTTGAACAAAGATGCTTACCTCGAAGGTATACTTTTCAAAATATTTATAAAAAAATCCGTCTGGGCAGTATAAGGCAGAATTTTGGTAGACCAAGAGCTTTTGTAAAAAAACGTCATTCCCGCTTAAATTTTGGAAAAATGATCAGGACTGGCATTGTTACAAATTTAATTTTGAATCCTTTATTTCACCACAGTGTTTCTCGTAAATAATATATTTGGTGGACCGATTTCAGACAAAAGTTATTGGGATCTCCCGATTTATAAGAAAAGCTTATTAATTATAAAGTTTCATTTCGATCAAACGTCTTGCCTGTAGAGAACCAACAGACATTTGGTGGGCCCGGCATCATATACGCACACATATTTTTATTACAAACCAGATGTTGTTTACTTAGGCGATATAGCAAACTGTAAATCTGCACAAATATCAAGGTCAACATTTTTCATGATTACCACACTTTAGTTTACTACGTAAATGAAAGTAAAAGCGAACATTGATCTAATCCCAGGCTTAAATCTTAATGGGCTTGAGGAGGTGTGAGGGTGGGAAATGGAAACGAAAAATTAGGAACTAAATTATAATTTTAAAAATTGATAAGATAAGGCATTTGAATGAGAAACAATGTCATTTTAAATTCTAGTGTGTCAATTTTCTAAACAAATCCTTCTAAGACAACACACAAACTAAGTTTCGTAATTCGCATGTAAATAGAAAATTTTTATTTATGCGGTTTAGCAGCTTTTATGCTTTTTCACAATCGTGTTGAAACAATAAACCAACGAAATCTACAGTATAGTGGACGTCTGATAAAATGTTGGAAATAATTCCATAAATGTTTGGAATTGGATCCAATCTGTTTGAACCCACAGTGCATAGCTGTCAGAGAATTAGCAATGTTGATAAATTTCATTTGTTAAAAGGATTACTAGCGAGCGGAGTTGCAGAACTTATAAGACATATTCCTATTACCGAAGCTAATTACGTAGAAGCACAGAAGAATCTATACAGTCGGTCAGGTTATTGACTTCAATAATAACATCACTAGGTCACGGCTTATACACTAGGTCACTTCTCATACACATTCTATTAAGTAAGATAGATATTGCAACAAAACAATTATTGGCAACCGAATCCGTTAGAAGCAACTTTTCATTATCTGATGTTATGCTGGTTAAAAATACCAATAAATAAATAATAAAATAAAATATGCTGCTAATAAAAGAGGTTAAAAAAAGCATATCTCAAACATTAATATCCACCAACTCCAGCACCACAGTTGAGTGTGAATCCTGTGTCCAACAACACCAACTATTTAGATATTCTGTGTTTAAAAATACAACTTTGAAAACTAAGACAAAACTAGTGACGGAAATTAATTTATGACGGAACTGTCTAGCAGTCAAAACTCTTCAAACATCGGCAGAAATGTATCTGAACATAATATTCAAATTAGAATTTAAGCAGAAATTCTGCGTTTAAGGTTTAAACTGCACGGCGTTCCAAGGCGAGCGATAAACTGACATTTTGAGCGAATTATGCTTCTCACTGCGGATACCAAAATTTTACTCAAATCAGTACGAAACCCTATGTCATCTTACCAAACTGGCCAAAGACTGTAAATACTTTATAGCCTTCTTTAAACAAACCATATTGCGAAGGTCATGGGGATGGCAGCTGTTACAGATGTTAAAACTGATAATATTGCCGATAGCCATTGCAGGTTTACATCTGGAATTCCTTGCACTAATGACATGTTTTACAAATTGGAACACATAAACGTTATGAATTGCTAAACAAAAATAAAAGTTTGAAATGGTTATGATTTTTTAATTAGTATTTCGTTGCGTTTCTATCACAACGTGCCGGAATTTAATCAACTAACTTGTGCATGCGATTAATGGGGGATTTGGCTCCATTCAGCGCAAAATGGTTCGTATAAAACTTCCTTTTTTGAATAATTTTGACATCTTACGCGTCAATTCAGCTCCTCCAAAGGATGCTCAATAGGGTTTAAATCGGAACTTTGGCTTGCCCATTCCAGGAGCTCGATTTTCAAAAGTTTCATGAAGTCACTTAAATACTTAGATTTGTGTTTTGAATCTTGGGAAAACATCTCGGGAAAACACCTAAAATCATATTATTGCCACCTCCATGTTTTATTATGGGTATCTGGTATCGAACATCAAATCGCTTGATTACAAAACATCTCACATGCCGTACTTCATCCGATCAAACTAAATTAAATTTGATTTCATCACTCCATAACACATTGGATCATTCTGAATTCGTTCATGATCTGCGTCGTTTAGTGATCGCAAGACGCAGCTTGCTTCAGAGCTTTTTTGGTTGAACGTCGTGCATGTAATACGAACTCTTTTAGTAGTTTTTAGTCGTTTTTTATTTGCACGGCCGATTTTCGTACATAACTCATCGATAACTTTTTATTAGGCCATCTCCCTTGGAAGTAATTTTTTCGAATATTTTCTATTTCGACGAATGACACGAGTGGTTTATGGTAACTCAAATAGGACACGAATGCGCTAGTTTGAATTCTATCAACATATCGTTGAAAGACTGCGTCGATAACAGTTTTTGATCGCATGTCAATTCAGTACGACTGCTGCACATTTTTAAATTTAATTCTGTGTTGAAGAATTGAATCCAAGGGAGCGCCCTATCTTATGCAAAATTTACATTGAAATCCCCACTCAAAATCATTGGAATTTTATCATATTTTTTTTTTCAGAATCCGCGATACTTTATCAAATTCTCGAGGATAAATTGAATAATATTTTCCATCGATTGGTTGGGAGAAATGTAAAACGCCGCAATAATTACAAATGTGTCATGGTATAATCTGCTTTCGCAAGCACATATTTCTCCCACTTTAGAAACCTGAACCGACCAGGATTCCAGTTGAAGTGCATTGATGTCAATTTATGGGGGACAACACGAGTAGATTGTAACGCTACCTGCCCTTATATTTGGCCTTTCATATTCAACGACAATATCGAAACGATGATATTTTGGCTAATTGAAGATTTTCTACATGAGCACGTAAACTTTGGCAGTTGAAGGTAAATAGAGACAATCCTTTCCTCGTATTTATGAAATCAAATAATAATTTCTCAATAGCCTCAAGTCTATTCAGGTTCACCCTTTGAAATTCATCTTGCAATTCCAGTGACCACACTGTTACTCTTCAACCATGATAAAATTTGTTATCATTTTTTTTTTGGAAGAATATGTAACCCTTAAACCGATGTTACTCGTGATAGTTCGACGTACAGGAGCTGTTGAGCATGTGTTTTATCATACTCATATACAATTTCATCAAATGTACCTCCCTGGGACTTATGAATTGCTATTGCATACGCAGAGACTAGTGGAAAATGATTACGTTTTACGATCACTGTTTTATTAGGCACTAATGATAAAGAGGCCGCTGCCTTTCTTCGGATTTTTTCACCAGTTTTGGGAGAGACGGGGAATTCCAGCCATAAACGACCTAACTCTCCTTTGTCATTATATTCGATATAAATCAATTTTCCTTTCGCACAATTCGCCAATCCATCTGATACGTCGATATTAGTTGTTATGATGCATGGCTTATTTATAACAATTCTAATTTCATAAGGCAAACCTTCTCTATCAATTGGTGACATTTTGTGTAATTTTTTACGCATGAAAGTGTGCTTTTCAACACTCTGACAACCAATATTCACTTCCGTGAAGTGAGTTTTTCGACTGCATAATTTAAAACTTTATTATTGTGTTCAGTAACTGAATGCGGTTATCGAAGAACAATCGCATACTGTGTGGACAAATTCTATCAGCCTCTTCTTCGGAGTAAAATCGTGATTCAATTAATTCCAACTGGTTCTCAAGTAACAGCTGCCGATGACCAATTTTTGTTAATATTGTTGTAAAAGTTCGGTTGGCTTGTCGCATCACTTCGCTGAGCTCAAAGAATTTCAATCCTCGCCATAGTGTTCGACCTGATATTTGTCTCTTGATTTGTTTGTAAATCGGAGTGGCGCGAAGGTAGTTGACGTAGATCGCCAATAAAAATTAAATCTAATCCTCCAAAATTGTCTTGAAAGTTATCGGTGATTTGCTTTAATCTCGAATCCATTTGAGACAACAACTCGACTCCACTCATACTGATTTCATCGATAATCAAAACGCGAACGTATTCAAACAGTGATCTGTATTGCTGAGAAGTACATGGAAACAAGATAACAAAGTTAGACTTGTCAAAATACTTTTGAGAACTACTGTACATTACCAAACTAAGCGGAAATGGCTAGGATTTTCTACTTATCGAAAGATGAAGTGCACTTAACTTGACCTTTGCCAAAGTGTGCTATATTTTTTAAAAACTACTGGCCGTGACTGTTTTAAAATTTCTATGCAACGAATGGTACTTCGTTGAGGTTCCTTGTGTAACGACTGAATTCAGAATAATGATGTCATATATTCACTAATATATTCACTAATATTGCTGTTCTAAATTTTTCAAGGTTTTCAGTTCATTCCACAATTTTTCTGTGTTTTCTAGAGTAAAGACGAATTAACTGATCGGGATTTAATTTCACAATTTATAGCTTTTTCCATAAATTTGTAGGTCTCTCTAATTTTTGGCTGAAATCAGTCTACCGGGAGTGGCGGCCTTCATAAGGAGCTTTTCCGTTTTGTGCAAATATTTTGAAAATAATATGATTTACCAGAAAAACGACTAAGAACTAAGAGGTGTCTAATTGATTTTGCATCAATACCACCTGTCCAAATTAGCAAAATCTCTTTTTTAACAAAAATTCGGTATCTTTACATACTTAAGGTCAGAGGATTAACAAAAAATCTATCAATACCAAAAATAATGAAAATTAAATTTTAAACAAAATTTGTGGAGGAAAATTTTACCGGAAGTGACGAGTTTTGATACAAAAAAAGCTTTGCGGATTCATTATATGAAATAAAACTTCATTCATTATGAATTTTTAGTATATGTGGTGATCGTTACAAAATACGGTTGAAATCTGTGTACAGCTTTCATTTTAGCTTTCTCAATTTCTGAAATAAATTTTTTTGAAATTTTAGCAGGAATAATGTATTTAGATTATACAAGACAGTTTTTACCAAAAGTTCGTCAAGTTTAATTTTTTTCTTTTAAATCAAATGGGGTGTATTCGAGATCTATCATTCTTCGGTAATCATAATGTTCTCGTAGACTTACGGTGTCATTTCAACCGAAAATTTTTATGTCAAATTTGCATTGTTGGACCATCCTGAAGAAGCCACAAGCTTTTTAACCAAATTATTCTGATTCAAGCCCCAAAAAGAGATTCAATATGTTACTATTTCAATCCACAGTAAGTATTACATCAAGTCAAAAAACTAGCCCAGAGATGACGTCGGGTGTAAAGGCACAGTTCCTTTTTCGAGGTTGTAATGTAAATGTCCAAGGCTGTAATGGTCGTTGTTGAAATAAATGAAGGTGGTTACTGGTAGCTATTTGAATTTTATTATTTTAAAATTAGATGTTTTCAATCGTATTTTTCATTGTTTAGATTTCACAGTTCAATTTTCAATATTCTCAACTTCAACAAGCAATATCTACATAGTTCATAAAGTCACAGAGAAAAATTATCTTAACAATTGATACATCCAAACCAAAAAAAATACTAAAATATGGTGGAATCAGCTATTTTAGACCTCGGTGGTTAAAAATAACTGATTTCAATGAATTTTTCGGAATCTCGTGTTTCGGGGTATAAAGATACCAACCCACTCTATAGATAAAAATGTTAGTCTTTAAAACCATATTGTTCCCTTCCTCTTAAAGAAAACAGCAATAAAAACTTTTGAATTAAAATCCTATAACTTAAAATACAAAACACGCGGGCGTTGCTTTGCATAGGGGTACCCTAAATATTACGCGAATTTAAAAAATAATACGCTATGCCCGAGCCCTCACAAACAGAACTTTTTAGCACTAAATCATTAGAACTAGAACACAACCCAATTGATTGGCGAAGACGTGGTAGATGTATCGCGTAATATTGAAATTGGCCTGAAAATGCGATGAACAGAGGTGACCTATCCCAAAACGGCACCGGTCACAATACTTTACGTTTTTCATAATTGTAAAGTAAAAATCCCCAGATATGGTAAATTTGCTGTTTTTTTTTCTCAAGATTTACTATTATAGTATATAGGTGAGTATCAGGACCTCGCTTTTATTATTATTTCACGTTTTTGTTGCATGAATGTGTACCAACATAAACATAAAAATCCGGTATGCTCTCGTTGTGTCTTTTATGTTCAATTAATAATTTTTTATCCATGTTATATCAATGTTATGTGAATTTTGGGCCAAATAAATAACCGTTAAAAACTATAAGAACAGACGGTGCTTGGAAAAAACGGAAAATTTAATTTACTACTTTAGGATTTTTTATGTTGTTCTGAGTATCACAAGTTTTCTGCTTTTAACACAAAACAACAAGCTCAAGTTTAATTTGATAGTTGAATTTTTATTGTCGTAATTTTATTCGTGTTTTGGCTTTATTAGCTGGAAAGTTTAATGTTTAGATTAGTTCGACAAGGCGGCGCCCGATCAAATAATATAAAATCTGAAGTGAAAACTATTTCCGAATAAATTGAAAATTTATTGGAAATAAAAAAATATTTTACCTAAAAACAGTATATTTCGGTGTTATTTACACATAAATACGATTTTATGGCGGAGAAGCTAAACACAGCGTCCTAAATTGTGATAACATACGATACGAAATTGCTTTACCAGAATATGTAATATTTTTCTGAAAACAATAAAATTTGAACAAGAACAAAAATTTTGTAAGAAGACGTTTCAATTTCACTTCATCAACGTCGTAAAATTGAAAAGCTGATGCTGGTAAATTTTTTTTTTTTTGCTTTTCAAAACGTTTTCTAATTAGTTTGTTTTGATTAACTTTTTAGTTTTAAAGTTCAACTAAATCATTTATAAAGAGTTGGTATGGTTCTTTGTCTAGTTACCACATGTATTCGTTCAGCAAGAAAAGCTGACTTTAATAAGACGTATCTCATTATTTCTCGTTACGACTTATGTACTCGGATACTCGTAGCAGTAAATTTATCGAAATTTCCAGCTAATTAGAAATAGAGCAAAATGTTTAGAAATGCTGCATTCTTTAAAGAAGAAAATATATATTTTACTATTTTGACAGCAACGTAGTTTAAATGTGGAGAAACAGGATTTTTATGTTGCTGATAAAAAATAACGTCTCATGTCGGGAATAGTAGACGTTTTATAAATATTTATTGATTCTACTCTTTGTTATAAAATACGGTATGTATAGAGCTTCTTAATCTTATAAATTAATGGTTTTAGTTCAGATTCCATAAATTCAGTGGATCGGCATTTATCGTTTTTGTCCTCATAGCAATACATATATTTTATACAACATGAACACCGACACGATACAACATTACATTTGACACGATAAAGGTGGCACGTTAAAAGTATAAATTTGTTCTGTGGCAACTTTGCGAAATTGGGCCCTGAGCCAGATATATCGGTTATACCCATGCAACACGTGTTTGAACAGAAATTAAATTTAAATTTCGCACGTAAAAAGTATAAACTTGTCGGATTACGGCTACGTGGTTTTGCAATCGTCACACTCCTGCCTTACTTTTAGAAAAGTTCGAAAATAATCGTTCTGTGGCAACTTTGCGAGATTGAGCCCAGGATCAAATATATCGGTTATACCCATACAACACGTGTTTGAACAGAAATTAAATTTAAATTTCGCACGTAAAAAGTATAAACTTGTCGGATTAAGGCTATGTGGTTTTGCAATCGTCACACTCGTACCTTACTTTTAAAAGTATACGATCTCAAAATCACATAGTCTTAATCCGACAAGTTTATACTTTTAACGTGTCAATTACCTTTATCGTGTCTAATGTAATTTTAGTTCCTACATGTTCCATTGATATAAAATTCTCTTAATTTAAATACAACGAATTTAATTTTTGTATTTAACGTGATTTTTAATAAATTCTGGGCTGGGCTAACTTCACCAATTACGTTTTATTTTGAATCAATTTAAAGAAATTCTGGGCTGGGCTAACTTCGCACAAGTGCAAATGGGGTTTTTATTGATTAGTGCTGCCTGATGAAATTTTTTATTTTCTGGAATAGAATCGTGGTATAACTTCACGTACGTCAATAACCATAGGGATCGAAAGTTCTACTGGCAAATGGCTGACGCCCAATATGATATATATTCGATCCGACTGGTAGTCATGTGGGCTAGCTCAGCCGAAAATGTCAATAAAATTTGTAAGTTACTAAAGCTAGCTTAATTTAGAAGGAATCCTTTCGACTACCATGACATTTTTTACTTACTCAAAACTATTAAGCGCTAGGTATCATTATTTTCAGTGGAATGACATGCATGACATATTTGAGCTATTTATCGATTTTCAGAAGATATCACTTCGTTCCCAATTGAAATTTGAATTTTCACTTTCTCAAACACATCTCCCAACGAACAAATTTAATTGCAAATTAATGCAGAGATAGCACACATGGCTGCCACTTGAATGACACACAAGTCGTATTGGGTGTCTGGCATTTATAGATTTGCCAGGGGAACTCCCTTCGATTTCATGGATATTGAAATTATTACTTTTTAGCCTTAATAATCCTACTCATTTTCATTTAAGGTTTTGAACTCTTTAACACCACCTAAAACCAATATCAACTTATAACCACTTAAACTCACTTGTAACCACTTATAACCAGTTATAACCACTTTAAAACATTTTGGTCACTTTTAACCACTCATGACAAGTTATGGTTACTTGAAACCATTTTTTCCGCTTTTAACCACTAATAACCAGTTATTAAAACTTTAAACCACTTAATCCAACTTTTAATAACTTTTATCTCCTTATAACCAGTTATAACCACTTATGGATTTTTCGCAAAAAATGGAAAACATTTTAATGCTGAAATTTCGGTTCATAAGCACTATATATCTAATTAGAATAACACGTTAAGCAAGTAACTAATTCTAGGTTACCTATAGAAAGTGCGGCTGCCGGAATTTTCGTATTTTGAAATTCAATCACAATTTGTAATCGAACCTTCATTCCAAGTGGATGAATCATTATCTCGAAATAAGCGAAACATCCCAAATCTGTAACAATAATTTCTATCCGGTAAAATAATCTAACTACAGCTTAGCTCAGTTTGTAGTGAATTACAAACCTAAAGTGGTTCGTTTTGTGCGCAAAGGGTTAACCTTGGTACAAACTGTTGTTACATTGTGAGTTTTTACGTAAAAATCTCCTTACTGTTACTGTAGTTGGTTGATCTTCATTCGATATTTCTTCTTGAATTGACATTGTTGTCAGTTGACGTTGTTGGTTCGTTCGGAGTCTCGTAGTTGTAATGTTCGGTAGGTGTTTAGTAAGAGATTGTCGTTTTCATGTCGTGTGGCACCAAACATTTGGGAATTCATTTTTTCCTTTCCTAACGGCAAAATATTTAATCTGGGTGGCCCATCTAACGCTTGCAATTTAAATTGGCTCTAAAAGACAAATAAATATTTTTCAAAGCGGTTTGTTTTATTAGAAAGAGTATACATTGCCATTATTAGGGGTGAAACACAATTTCATTTAAATAACTTCCACGGCTTGCTTTACAGTACTTCATTCTACCAACCCAATTGTTCAGAACATTTTCTATTGTGTGCGCTCTTATCTCAGCAATGATAACTTCGATTTGATCTTTCAAGTCTTGGATATAGTCTTTGGACGGTTAGCGTAACACTTATGCACGACCCCAACAAAAAAAAAGCCAACTTACTCAAATCGCAGCTGTGTGGTTGCCAATTGACATATACGTTACGGCCTGTTATTCAATACCCGAAGACAGTGTGCAAAAGACCGATTGTTGCGTTTGCTGTGTGGCAAGTTGCGCCGTCCTGTTGAAACCAAATGTCGTATGTGTCCTCCTCTTGAATTTTGAGTAACGTTTCTCCATTGACTGTAAGGATGGCTCCTTGCAAATTTTTTATGCTTACTTATTTACACCAGTCAATCGTTGTGGAGGTATCGGCTTCTCCATTGTTACGTGTTGAATTTTTGTGCCCCAAATGCGAAATTTAGCTTTTGTCGGAAAATACGATTTTTCGGTAAAAAAATATCAATTTCTTCTAAGCGTTCCACAGCCCAATTGGCGAACCAAAAACGTCGCGAATGGTCATATTGCTTCAGCTCCTCCACTAATTGAACTTTTATTGCCTTCATACCGAGGTGTTTATGCGAAATTATCATCACAGAACTGCGTGAAATGTTCGATGGCGAGTTGATGTTTATGGCGTTGCTCAGGATATTCTGAGCAACAGCTGCAATGTTCTCGTTTATGCAAGCACACGTTTTGGTTTATTCAATAATAATCCAGATTCACGAATCCGCTTGACAAATTGATTCACAAATTGTCTAGTAGACAATTCATTTCCACTGAATTTTATCCATGTAAATTTATTATAGTTTGGGAAGAACACTCACCACTTTGAAAGTAAATTTTTAATATTTTATTGTTTTGTTCAAGCGTAAAGTGACCCATTTCGTAAATGAGAAACTTTAAACTAATTTTCAGTCGTATCACGAATGACGTAAGTTTTGGATGGGCAAACGATAGATGGGCCATCCGTTATTTGCCTGCAATCAAGGTTCGACTCATAATAATCCTTTTGAATTGAAATTTTGTCAAGATTTGACGTTTGGATCGGGTGGTACCGGGTTCGAATTCTGATGTTAGCAAGATGCAAAAGGAAATGTTCATCAACAGATTAGGATCTGTGATAAAAAGGAAGACTCATGAGCCGACCCATCTTCAAACTACTATAGGCTGGCATGAAGCTATGCAGTATGCAAATATATAGTTCTATGAAAATTGGTCTATATAGCCGTACGTCTCCGAATTGGGTGACAACGGCGTAAAAGTAAGTATGGGAAAAACGAAACACGAAAGAGTTGGGAGAGCCTCGGCCCCAGAACAGATTGCAGAGATAAAAAAAACCTAATGATTAGCCTTACTGATTTTTACCGGACGAAATTGTCACAGATTCGGTCATTTTTGCTAATTTTGAGTTAATGCTGTAGTTTTGAGTGTAACAGCGTTTAAACTATTGCAATATGTAGCTTGATTTCCCTTCAATCAAGGTTCGCTGGCAAAATGGGTCTGGATTTCAAAATACAAAAATTCAAATAACCGCGCTAGTTATACAATAGTTTCTTGCATATTTTGATCTGAAATTTCGTCAACAAAGTATTTTAATTTTTTTGCAAAGATAATGACAGTTGTCAAATAATACAATAAATATTTTTAAAATTTGATGCGGCGAGAAGCAGAAGATCGAAATTAATCTGCTTGCACACATAACATGAGAAGGACGAGTGGTGTCTCATTTTACAAAAACTAAAGCCCCAGTTACACCACCTAACATGAAAGAAGGTTCAAAGCATTAAATTTCCGTGCATGTTCTGATACTGAGTTTGTGAAAAAAATTAAATTTAAATGAACATTTTAATTTGACTGACCCTTCAACTACCGAGGATGACTATGACGTAATTGATGCTACTGTATTTTAATTGCTGCTGTGCGTGAAAATATTTCTGTGAGTTGGCTTATCAAAAGCATGGTTTTGTAACAAATTAGTAAGTTGTGAACACTTGTAAAGGGTGTCCCAAAATTTACGCAAGATTTGAATTAAATAAAAACTGAATTTTTTTCAATTTTATTTTTGGATAGGGTTATGTAAGCAAATGGCCTCCACGACTTTACTGGCGCATACGCACTGTTTTGTAGAAATTCTCCTCCTTCAATGAACGGGTCAAATACAAACATATAATGAAATCAAATGGTGTTAAATCACTTGATCGAGGTGGCCAATTTTGATAACCGAATCGAGAGGGTACACGGCCATGAAATGTGGAACAGTCTACGGGCTGTATGTCGTGTTGTTCAAACCACAAGTCGTTCACATAAATATCATCCATAACATAAATATGGACATTTTTAATACAAAATAAAATGATTTTCAGTGCATTGTTTTTAATTTAAATCTACCTTAGGCCTTTTTGACGAATCCGAGTTCTCATTTCTCAAACTTCAGACTCAAGAGAATCGAGCTGCTGTTTATTTAATTCTAACTTGAACGTACTTTTCATGAAATCAATTAGTTGCGCTTCGGGTCTTGAGAAGTCTACGTTGAAATCACCTGATACGATCATTGTGATACGATGATTAAATCCGCCAAGAAGAATAGAATCACTTTCTGCATAAGGCAGCAAAACAAAGTGGATAAATTTGAGTATGTAAATTATTTTCTGGTTTGGAGAAATGTATATGATAAGAAAGAATAGATTTTGGCCGTTGGGCATTAAACTTTTGACCGAGCAAATATCTCCAACCTGTTTAACTGCAACTCCGAGATCACTAGTTTGTCGTAAACGAATTTCCATATGCGGCGCGATTACGTAAGATATTCCTGTTTTTGTTACAAGATGACCCCACCAGATCGTTGATCTTTCCGTTCGAATTGGACGCAACAATTAAAAAATGGTATGGATATCTGCTCATCATTATTGAGCCACGTCTCGGCAAGCATGAGTATAGTGCCGCTCCGCGTAACTAAATCTCCCAGATCTGCCAAATCTCCCAAAAGTTGAACAATATTGTCTTGGGCTGTAACTGTTGGTTGGCAGCTAATATACTCAGTTCGTTGCGCGAACGGAATGTATTATTCTCAATCCGTGATGCAAAATACCGTCTTCATTCTTTGAGATTAAATAAGCTCTTCAATTGAAGTGACTCTGAATAGGGCAACGTAGACGAGGGCCTGTCATGATTCTTCTGATATTCATAAACGACTGCATCGAATGATGCATCCTGAGCCTTGTGTATTGTGACTGAACATGCAGGGACTAAATGAAATTCACAGGGCTTTACCAACATTGTAGTGTTTGGATCTCTTCTCAACATGTTCCTCTTTGGTCTTCTTCAAATTCATAGTCTTACGTAACCGAGAGCATCGTTAGCCAAACCGCCTGCTACATCAATAGTAGTGGTGATCTACCTGTTTCGAGCACAAACGTCTTGTGTAGTAACTGGCGCGCTTGATCAATTTGTATGACGCTGCTACAGCCTAAAAAACATAGGCAGCAATGTAAATCACTTTATGCGTAGATGCGTTGAGCACAGATATGTTGTAATGATTTGTTTATGTGTTTCGTTTAAGCACTCTGATTGAGCAAACTTTTTGGACACAAAGCGAAATTCGACTAATCGTTGCCCGGCTTGTCGCATTACCTCCATCAGCTTTTACAATTTTAAACTCCGCCACAAAGTTGGGACGGCCAAGGAGTGCTTGAGTTGACGATAAATGGGAGTAACACGCACTGGCGGTAATTGACGGAAATCGCCTACTAAAAAAATATTTCTTTCTCCAAAGTTGGACGACATGCCTGTAAATTGTTTAAATCTGGCAACTCAGCCCCAATCATGCTAACCTCGTCCAAAAAGTATGGTCCAATGGCGCTTCCAGCCCAAAATCCGCACTAAACAGTGTCAGGTTGTGATGTGTGTGTGAAGATGACTTTTTATCGAATGACTTGTACCTATCATTTTTAAATTCACTTCATATATAAGTGACTTGTGTTTGTGGTGTACAAAATTGTTTTGTTGCCTAGACAGTTGATTTTGTATATGTATTAGTGTAAACAATTATCATTACATTTCTCCTCGCCAAAATGGACAACTACGGTGAGAATCTAACTGTGGTCTCCGGACACGAGCTGATCGTCGAGACACAAAACAGTTTTCAGTCTCTGACATTGTACGACGCAAGATTGATCTCAGTTGCCTTGGGCTCGGTTGTCTTGGTACCTCCACTTCGCTGTTAGAGTTCAAACTTCGGATTAGTATATCCGCTACATCAAAATGACCCATTTCTGCTTGTCGCGCTCTAATTTGATTTTGATGTCCTTTCAGCCCTCTTTTTGTGTTGATCATGTATTACAATCGACCTATCACTTTCTCAACTATAACTGCCAACCATTTCGAATCTCTTGAATAATACTTAATATAAACTGGTTGCTCAACCCTAAACTTTGTACTTGTTTTCAATTTATGATTTCTCGAACTCGGGACCGTAAGAGTGAGTTGTGTTTTGGGTTATCTATCATGTAAAAGTTCGCTTGGTGATTTGTCACATGCTCCAGGAGGTGCACGATACGTACTGAAAAACGTCAGCGGTGTGTATCATATTGATTTGCCATCTTTTAATACTTTCTAGAGCGGTCTTAATAGTTTTAACGAACCTGTCCGCTTCACTGTTTGACGCTGGATGGAAAGGTGCGGTTGTCAGGTGTTCAACACCATTATACTCGCAAAACTAAGCAAACTATTGTGATGTAAAGGAGGACCATTGTCGCTAACCATTGCATCAAGTAAGCCCTCTGATGCAAAAATACCTGTCAACACTCGAATCGTCAACTTCGTGTAGTATCTCCTACCTTAACGACATAAGGATACTTTGAATACACATACCAACCACATGTAATTACAAGAAGGTCTAGCAAAATCAATGTGAATACGTTCCCATGACCTTGTTGCACTAGGCCAGTTTTGGTATTGTTCTGGTGGGTTGGAAAGCTCTTCTTAACATGACTTACAAGACTTGAATACAAACTCAATGTCTTTAACAATGTTCGGCCACCAACAATATCGACGAGCAAGTTGTTTCTTTCTTACTATGCCCCAATGTCCCACATGGAGTAACTTTAATACATAAGCACACAGACTTCTTGGAATAACCACTCTAGTGTGTTCAGTCTGCAATAACAAAATATTGTAAAAACATGTAAATGCATTTTTTCTCACCGCGAACAGCCGGTGGGCTTGGTCCACATTCTCTGGCCATCGGTTCTTTGTAAACTCCAAAACTTGAGTCAATTGTTTGTGTGTTTTCATTGCTTCACTGATTTTCTGGGTGTCAAACGGGAAGTGTGACACTTCCTTTTCACACATGTCATCAACTTCGAAAGCACTTTCTTCTTTTTGATCGAATTGCTTGTCTGGCCTATGTTTCTCTGTGAGCTTATATTGTATTGTATATGTGTAACTCATTAGAAAAATACCTGCTCCGATTCCACGACTAGATGCATCTGTTGCCAGAACCAACGGGTAACATGAGTGATAATATACCAACCTCGTAGCATCTACCAAACACTTCTTTATTGCTTCAGATGCTTTTTCTTGTCTGTCTACTTTTAAATTGGTGTTCTTCTTCCTCAACGCATTTAAGGTTGATGCGAGTTGAGAAAAGATGTTGATAAACCTATGGTAATAAAATGCAGCTAGCACTTTGATTTCCTTTGGCCTAGTCATATTTCTAATAGCCGTAATACGACAATCTGCTGGTCGAATACCATTGTACTGATTTTCGCGCTGAAAAATCGAAGGTTGGCCTAAACTAAAACTACTTGATATGTTGTTACATGATTCACACCTGCAATTAACTGTTCAATGAGCGCTGGCGATACCAAAAGGTAACCTCTGGTACTGGAACAAACCAAACTGTGTTGTTATTACTGCAAGTTTCCTCGACGCGTCATTGAGTTCTAATTGGCGATAGGCGTCTCTCAAGTCTACGTTGTAGACGCTGGAACAGGTCTTCCACTCTATGAATCGGATATTGCTCAATATTGAGCTGAGAATTTACTGTGGCTTTGAAGTCACCACACAGCGTGATTTTATTCTGAGGTTGGCTAACTGCAACAATGGGTGTTGCCCACTCAATAAATGTAACTGCTTTCAGTACACCAATTCACACGAGCCTAGTAATTTCTTCTTTAACTTTTGAGTGTTGTTCAAACGGTATTGGTCGAGATTTGTACGCTCGAGGTTGATTATTTTCCATTAGTGATAAATGCGCTTTAAAATTCGTACAGCGTCCCAGAGTGCTCTCAAAAATTATGCTATACTTTGAACACAAGACATCGATTTGTTAATTACCCTCATCCGATATGTTGAATAATTGTTCACAATTTAGTTTATCATTTGTAATTCGAAATCCAAAAATATTGAACCAATTCATTCCCAAAATGTTTGCTCCATCTGTAGCTGTGGCGCATTTGACGTTTACGTTTAACTTCTCACGTATCGGTACTCTACCATCACCATACGCCTTCAAGGAAATTATAACTGAACTTAACTTTGGTTTGCCAAGTTCGAACTAATGATGTGGTAGCTCCCGGATCAACTAAAAATTTTAAAATCTGGCCATTATTCACCAACGTTTGAAACTTTTAATGAAGTACTCTTACATTCGCCTATTTGTTCATTCGCCATTAATTCAACTGTCGGTTGCACGTTTGAAAATTCGACATCATTCGTCCTTGACAATTCGTGGTTCTCCAATACATTAACGTTGTGGGATTCATCTAATGTTGGGCTTCTTTGACGACTATGTGACTTCCTGTGAAAATGATGGTTTACCGTTTTCCGTTGACTTTGGAATGAGGTGCTGCTTCTTCAAACTGGATCAATATGTCCTATTTTGTGATGATTTCCGATTCCGTCTGAACTGTGTACGACTCCTTGCACCATAATGTACCGTGTTAGCATTTTCTTCCTGAAGAATTTTGTGACTGTTGTCATTTTTCAATACATCGATTGCGGCTTGCGTGCTCTCATGAGCTTGCACCAGCTTAATAACGTGATCTAACTTCGGATTTCCTAGTTGTAAAATCGCTGTTCTTACTGCAATTTTGACGATTAACGAAGCCATCGAGGTGAAAATGAGCTGATCGCTATTTTTGAAATATTGTTCTACAAGGAAATGTGTTTCTGTATGTTTACTAACCTTATACTGTCAGCTGTCAAACTGTTTTCTTTTTTCGGTTGTAAACACTAAATTAATTAATTTTGTATTTAATTCAAATATTGAATAAATTTTGGGACACCCTTTACATATTAATTCTTATAGAAATACTTTATGTATCAAAAATAATATCTATTGTTACATTTTCTTACATCCAAGAAATGCATATGCGTTAGATATACATTTGTGCATACAGACGTGTTCATATACTTATGTTACATTAATTATTTCGCTCTTAAACATTAAACATATTTTTATGTGTTACGAGTTAACCGCAGTAAACTTTAAAAGTTTATCGTATGGAAAAAACGGGAACTTTTCATTTTATAAAATTTCTATAGAAACTTTATACTTTTTCAGAACTTTCTGTTCAGCAAAAAAATATAATTATTCCCAAATGCAAAAATTAATGATTTTATTTATTTAAACTTATATGTAAATAATGCACACAACACTTATTCATCTTACTTAACGATGTATGTGCAAATAGTTTTAAAAATGTCTGTTCTGCAACGCTCATTTTTCAAAAATAAATAAAAATCATATTATTATGTTTCCAACAATCTTTTAGAACATAAACACAGCATTATGATGCTGTGTACATAAAATCAAATCACATAATTCCACTTAATTTCACCTCCTAAAACTCTGCGGCAACAAAATTTTTATACGAAAATCACTCATTTTTATCTCTGGCTGTATAAAAACTATTTTATGAAAAATAATAACAGCAAAGCTTAATTTTAAAAAATACATTTTTAAAAATGAAATTAATTTTGTTCATTTATCTATTTAGAATTTTTTTTTTTTATTTTTCTAGATCAAAATAAATTAATATAATTATTTTTCACTGTTTTGGAAAAAGAAGAAAACGGAAAAACGAAAAACTTGTTTATTCTGCAATAGTTTTTTGTGCTCTCTGCAAGTTTATATTCCTTCAAGGAAATACAGAGCATTAAAATAAATTTATATGTGTAACACAAAAAGCTGTATAACAGTAATAATGTTGATAAACTTTTGCAACATAAACAGCAAAGAACAACAACAAAAAATTGTTTTATGTGTGTATAGTTTAGCTTTTTCTTTAGTTCATAACATAAAACATTACATAAAAGTTCAAGACAAATTAATGCATGTCATACGACGTAATAATAATGGCATTTGGTATATTTCACAATGATTAATGAATTTTGTGAATGAATATATTTGCTTTGCATGTGTCATATATCTCAAGATAACTGTTTATAAATATACCAGTTTGTGTGGCTGATTTACCTAGAAAATCGCTAACCATTTTACGTGTGGTAAAATAACGTAATGTGATCAAGAAAATGTTGATCTCGAGATTTTTGCAGAGTTGTGGTACTATTCCACTAGAAAACAGAAAAAATTTACAAATATTTTACCTAAAATCTGACAAAGCAAGAAGTACAATTTACATTAGCGCGTCTGAGATACAACATTTCTATTTTATGGTATACAAATTTGAGGGAAATTTTGACAACAAGAAAATGTAACCTATAAAATTTTTTTTTACTTGAAATCTTTATTTTTAATGTTTGTCAATAATTTAATATCGGAGGAAGGTCTGTCATTAACATTTGAAAACGATATCAGCCAAACGGCGGCCCAGACTACGCTTGCAGCACTTTCCATGACCAATTTATGTCCTCGATAACTTCACGAATTCCATCTTTAAGGTCTTGAATCGATTGTGGAGCATTGGCATAGACATTATCTTTCACGTGTCCCCCAAAAAAAAGTCTAAAGGTGTTAAATCACAAAATCTCGGTGGCCAATTGTGATCACCTCTTCGAGAAATACCACGGTCATTGCTTGTGTACCACGTAGCGCCGTCTTTCTGAAAATGAACGTCGTCCACATTAATATCTTCCAATTCCGGCCATACAAAATCATTAATCATAAGCTGAGTAGCGCAATCCATTCACCGTAACAGTTGCACCAGCCTCACTTTCAAATACGTAAGGTACAATCACACCGCCAGCCCAAAAACCGCACCAAACACGTTAAGGGTGGAGAGTGGAAATGCCGTCTTTGCCGCAAGCGGAATTTGCTGGGAAGCGTCCTTCAAGTCCAGTCCTGTGATATACTTTGTCTCGGACAACCGGCCCAACAACCCGTCGATGAGTGGTAATGGATATGCGTCCTTTTCGGTTACGCTGTTTAGCTTACGAGCATCCAGGTATAGACGTGACTTCCCATTTGGTTTGCTTACTATTGTGACAAGAGAGCTCCAAGAGCTTTTGCTTTCCTCTATTACACCTGGACTGAGCATACGGTTGATTTCCTCATAAATCGCTTTTTGACGAACTGGAGAAATCGGGTAATAGCGTTGCTTGATTGGTTTGCACCCTTTTAGAATTTCTATGTCGTGCGCATACAAACTTTGTTTTGCCTAGGCCGTCTTTGGTAAAAGATGGATATTTAACAATAATCTCATCTAATCGATTTTAGTCCACTTTTGTAAGCGTATGATGAGTTTTATCTTCGGCTGTTTGTTGTGAAATGTTGACCTCAGCAATTATTTGAAATCTTTGCCAACAATTTATACCTAAATAGACTGGTGATTGTTGATTCGGAACAATACAGAATTTCATGCTGTATAAGATAGCGGAAATTTCTCAGCGGAAAATAAGAGATTTCGCTACTCGCCGCAAGTGGAAGCACAATCACAAAAGAGAATTTATTTTGTTATATTATTACCAGCGGAAAATTATTATACAATTTGTATCTCTTTTTTCACTAAATAAAACATCCCAGCGGAATAAAATACTAAAAGTGATCCCTAAAATGACAAATTAATTAATCTCCGAAGTAAAGGAACTCGGTAAATCAAATCTTGAAATTTAACAATATTCCGTCTTTCCACCATACTAAAAGAATGACGATGAAATAGGGATAAAAGTATTGATCAGGGGTCCAAAACTTAGGACAAAATTCTAGGATCTGTTCATGCTGGACTAAACTAGGCCATTTCATAACCAATCCTTTTGAAAATTTAAATTTTTTTATCAATTTCATATCAGTTTTTGGCTAATATCTCAAAAACTTCCACTAGTAACCAATACTTCCGGTTGTTTTTCTAATAGCTTAGGTCATACTGAGACTACCAGGAATATTTGGGGAAGGTTGATGGATTAGAATTTTCACTATTATTTTTTGATTTTCAGCGGCCATATAAGATATTTTCAGTTTTTGGCCGATATCTCAAAAACTTCCACTAGTAACCAATTTTCTCGGTTGTTTTTGTTATTGGCCGCAGAAAATCAAAAAATAATAGTGAAAATTCTAATCCATCAACTTTCCCCAAATTTTCCTCGTAGTCTCAGTATGACCTAAGCTATTAGAAAAACAACTAAAAGTATTGGTTACTAGTGGAAGTTTTTGAGATATTAGCCAAAAACTGATATGAAATTGATAAAAAAATTTAAATTTTCAAAAGAATTGGTTATGAAATGGCCCAGTTTAGTCCAGCATGAACAGATCAATACTTTTATCCCAATTTCATCGTCATTCTTTTAGTATGGTGGAAATACGGAATATTGTTAAATTTCAAGATTTGATTTACCGAGTTCCTTTACTTCGGAGATTAATTAATTTGTC
This sequence comes from Nephrotoma guestfalica, assembly GCA_963691935.1. NCBI lineage: Eukaryota > Metazoa > Arthropoda > Insecta > Diptera > Tipulidae > Nephrotoma > Nephrotoma guestfalica. The sequence goes on from OY829915.1 coordinate 23,354,452, forward strand.
ATTTTAGGGATCACTTTTAGTATTTTATTCCGCTGGGATGTTTTATTTAGTGAAAAAAGAGATACAAATTGTATAATAAATTTCCGCTGGTAATTATATAACAAAATAAATTCTCTTTTGTGATTGTGCTTCCACTTGCGGCGAGTAGCGAAATCTCTTATTTTCCGCTGAGAAATTTCCACTATCTTATACAGCATCAGAATTTTCATGATTCAGTCTTATCACCGAATTTTGCAGGTATCCAAACGTAACCCTCAATTTTATTTTTAGTACCATCGACAGTAGTAACGAACGAACCAAGTTTGTAGTATTTTAAGTTTTCTTCGGCTAAAATTTTTAATAAATATTTACCCAACACACTTACCGATGCTCCACCGTCGAGCAATCCGTTAAAGGATTTTGAAGCGATTGTCACCTGAGCGTACGGCCTAGGATCATTTTTGGAAAGACATTTTATGATTGAGGACAAACATAGTTTAGCTAGCAGGCGCTTTTCTTTGAAATAAGCAAGGGTTCGATTAAATTGATTTGTTCTGTTAGCACTATTTGTATGACTAAGTAGGTTTTGTTCGAGGGTAAAAACATCTTTTGTTTTCGGAAATTCCTTTAGAAATTCCCCAGATTCCCTCCCGAGTGCGGTTCCATCGAAATTTTGGCACTCGATTTAGGAAATATTTGGTTGGTGTTCAGCTCTGGTAGGTTCGTCATCTTTAAGATTTTCGTCTATGGGCAAAATTTATAATTTTTGGATAGGTAGTTGTTTTCCTTGCAACGAACCATAACAATACGGATCGTGCCGTCTGATGCAATGAGATGGTGGTTGATTCGGTTCTTTAATTATAACTATGATTCGGATTTCTATATTTGACCTTCCCGTGCCATTTTAATTAAGGTTGTAATGAAGTTAAATAATCACACGACTATATTCTACAGAAAATTTGTACCACCTCTGAGTTAACTTTCAACGATTGCTGAAGGTACATATTCCTTTTCTAATGCCTTGTTCAGGCGCAGCGATTAATCATCTCCGATCATAAAATATCCGAGGGTTACGATAACTGTGTCTATGATATCGGAAGACGTGGGTCACTACAGTGGTCCACAATTAAGACATGCTTCTAAGTAATTGGCATCCTCCTTGCAACGTTTTAGCATTTGTTTGTTCGATAATTAATTTATTATACCAGGCCGGTGGACATTAATTAATTTTTTATACCACACCGCCACCAGATATGGAGTCATATTTTACTCCATGGGTATTGTGGAGCACTGTACTCATGTGTGCAATAAATTATTTTTGTAAGGAATTGGCGTCAGAAGATAAAAGCTTCATATATGTAATATGAAGGTCGCCTCTACCACATTTAATATCGAATCAAATGTTACTCCATGGATCTTGTATAGGGCAGGTCAACCTTATCCCGGTGCGTTATAATTTATTTTTGTGTCAGTTTAGACGCATTTTGCTTCAGAAGTTCAAAGCTTTAAATGAGTAATTTTTAAAGCCGATTTTACCACAAGGGAAAATCAACCTTACTCTATAGTGGGTAATAAATTGTTTTTGTGTCAGGTTAGATGTAATTGTCTTGTATTAAAACCTTGTATTAACAAACCGCTTGCAAATTTCGAAACCAACTTTTGTGAAATCATAATCCGATTTGAATAACTCCCATTTTTAGAAAATATTGAGTCTTAAAATTATTCATTATTTATAGTTGGAAAGAGTTCACAAGTCAAAGTTTTGCTGCTTAAAGTTCAGTGGCAACTGACATAATATTTGGAGAAAAAGAGAAACATATTTAAATTTATTCAGTAGTTGTAAAGCAGGTTAGGAACAATTACATTCGAAATTAATTTTCCAAAATAAAAATGAAAACTATATTTTACAATTTTATTAAGTCAATTTAATTTAATATATAAATTGTCAAAAGAGAACATGAATGCTAAATAATGGATTTAAACAACACCAGCGCAATACGTTAGAATTAACTAAAAACCGTAATCAAGTTGGCCTCTACAAAAGCTAAATGTTAAAATTCGTTGGTGTCTGGAGCCAATTCCGTAGAACCTGATACAAATAAATTTAATACACACCTGGATAAGGTTGATCTTCCCACTGCATGGTTCATGGAGTGAAATTTCACCCAAAATCTTGTGCAGCGGCCTGGTGTAAGAAATTATTAAAATTGGTTAAATTGACTGGTCCAAGAAAAATCCCGATGTCATAGCTTCATCAAAAGTTACAATTTTGGGGGTGCAGATTGTGCACATTGTAAGCTGAACCCCAGCACACGTTCTTCGAAAACTGTAACTGTAATAAAACCGGGATTTTTTGAATCTAGATCCAATCAGAGTTAAATTAATTTGGCTTGAAATTCGGTTGTAAAGTTGCTGAAACTTGGTGGAGTAAGTAAATATTATATTCCTCAAAAATTCAGTATTTTTGATTTCCCGCCAGTTTTATCCCAGATATATTAATTTATTATTTCCTTTGCGCGCCATCTCTTGTCAAATAGATTTATTTATCGCCATGAAAGATTTCTGTTGGCCATCGCAGTGCAAAATTTTTATATTTTCTTTTGATTTTTGTATATTGTTAAACAAATATTCAACGGAAGTTTAACTATTTTGCATATCGTGTTAAAAATGTGCAAACTTGGGTTATAAAATATGACTTCCAAAATATCATTTTTTCTTAATAGATAGTCTCGTATTTATTTCCGTAGTATACAGTAGTTTGGAAGATATCGGTATTGATTTTCTTCGGTATTGAGAACTAGCACCTTGAAGTTTCCATGTCAGCGAGTTATGATACAATAATTTACGGAGTAGAATTGGTCATATTAGCAATTTTACGTGTGGTTTTTCCAGAATGTTTCTTAAGTTGGAAACCTCCGTAAACTGATCAAGTAACTAGGTTTTTTGTGGTCAACTAAGTCAGGTTTTACGATTGCTGCACGTGAATTTCCAAGGCTATTTCAAGAATAGTGAATTAGTACACGAGTAAAATATTTTGAGTATTTTGTATATGTAAGCTAGAATAATCAATGACAGCGTTTGCACAACAAAATCATAACCGAACAACAGTGCAAAAAGTATGTTGAATGAAAAGAACAGTAGTAATCTCAGGTAAGATAAACTTTTTTATTATTCTTAAGACTACATAATATTATAATTATTTACCTACCTCTAGTCTCATCAACAATAATTGTCCTTGAAAAACTCTTGGTTAATTTTTCAAGATTTTAAACCAAAAAATTATAAACTAACCTAAGTAAAAAAGTAAGAATAATTTCAAAAAGTATATCAGTTGTAATGTCAAAGATTATCAACCAATAATTAAGACAAGACATAAGAACACACACACACACGTATAAATTTTGCTTGACAAAAACGAAATCTTCATCTAATTAAATATTCGGAGAATAAATTAAATTTATTAGAAATGGCACAGCTACATGACCGGCATCACGCGGTGTCCACCAATCTCAACTTAAAACAAATTTTGGTTTTGTTTATTAACTTAATGTTTATTCAGGTTTTCTTAATTTAAAAATCTTTATAAATTTTCGTTGACTACAACAAAAAAAAATACAAAAACTACTTTAAACTTTATTCTGAATTATAAATAAATGTCTAAACAACATAAAATTTAAACATACAAAAAATATAAAACATAAAAAAAAACTTTGTTGGTTGGTTGGTTGGTCGGTCGGTTGGCAGAAATGACACAAACACAATCTTTCACGAAAATAATTTTTTGCTCAAGCCTTAATTAATGTTGTTACAAAGTAATAATTTTGAAAGCGACACAAAAAGCGGTTCAGGAATAGTAGTTTTTTGTTAGTGTAATTTACAGTGGGTTAACGAGAAACTAAAAATAAATAAAAAATAGAATTAAAATCAAGTTTTAGGCATTTGTACAGCATTTATAATATTAGCCAGCTTGAAAATATTGTGGAAATCCACCAAATTGGAACAAATTACCTAGTCCACCACCATGACTTTGTGCTCCAGCTTGGGCACCACTACCGCCACCAAATCCATTAGATCCGCTAAAGGAATTTGCCCCAGCGCCAGCGCCGCCGCCCTGTTGTCCACGGAATCCTGATCCACTACCTGCATTACTAAATGAATTAGATCCGCCCATACCACCAAAGCCACCAAAACTACCTGAATTTGCTTGGGATCCAGAACCGCCCGCACCACCAAAACTACCAGCATTTGCTAGTGATCCAGTTCCGCCTGCACCACCAAAACTGCCCGAATTGGCTTGGGACCCAGATCCACCGGCACCACCGAATGAACCGCTTTGAGCACCACCAAATGAATTGGCACCTCCACCAAAACCACCTGAAAAACTACCTGATCCAGCTGAGGATGATGTACCAGTTCCACCAGGACCTCCGAATGAACCAGATTGTGACGTAGAAAAAGAATTACCACCATTACTGCTGCTAAAACTACCAGCACCTGCAGATGATGAACCACCGCCAGCCCCTCCGTTATTCAAACTGGACGATTGACTCGACGATTGGCTCCCTTTAACTCCTCCTGGCCCTTCGAATACTTGTGTATTTGTATTTGCCTGTGACTGTGATAAACCGCCATCGGCACCGAAATGCGAGCTTTGGCTTTGGCCAGTACTTTGAGAGCCCATTACACCATTTTCGTTAAATGTAGCTGAATTGGTATTGGCCGAACTACCACTTGTTCCATGTTCATTAGTTAATGTTGATTGGGCACCGGCTGTGGCATCTTCACGATCACGATCTGGACCATGAACGCTTGTAGTACCACTGTTTGCGTTCGATAAACCCAGACTTCCTTTATCAAAATTAGCCGCTTGACTTTGAGCTTGATTTTTACTGCCCGATTCGTTTTCGTTTTGATAACTTTGTTGTTGTGTATTTGCGGCACTCAGTTGTCCGGATGAACCGTCATTTGCAATGTTTGCTGATTGACTAGATCCTGAATTGGCTTGAAACATGCCTAGTTCATTTTGCCAATTTGCCGATTGAGTATTTGCACCACTGCTTTGCATATGGGTAGGACCTTGGTTCATGGATTGGCCTTGAGCATTTGCGAGGCTTCCTTGTCCACTCGGCCCTCCAGGGTGTTGAGAGACCGGAGCATGTGGTTGATCTGGATATTGTTGGACTGGATGTGATTGTTGTGGTGCATTAGATTGTGGCGGCCGTTTGCCAGGTCTCTGAGGTCTCGGTGGTGGGGTCCATGCCTCCGCACCATCATCGACAAAGACAAATCCACCATCTGAATTACCAAATCTGCTATCAGCGTTCACTTCGTCTGGATATGCAAAATCAGTACTACGACGAACTCTTTTCGATTTGTCGTCTATCCTGACATCTAGACCGTATTCGGCACCGGGTGCATCTGGATCAACAAAATTACCATTTTCATCAATTCCATATTCGACACCACTTCCATTATCAGGCTGTGGTCCATTACCAGTAGTTCCAGAAGTTATACCTCCCGTTTGTGATCCTTGATTTTCTCGAGGATTTTGATCAAAAAGTCCGCCAAGTAAATCATCTAGAGAGCCACCGCCAGTGTTTGTATCTGGAACCGGTTGTAAGCCTGGAGGTGGGTTTTGGTTAGGGAATGGTTGTGATCCTTGTTGATTACCTTGATTCGGTTGAGGGAATGGTTGAGGTCCCGTTGGTTGTTGATTGCCTTGATTAGGTTGAGGGAACGGTTGTGGTCCACCTGTCTGTTGATTTCCTTGATTTGGTTGTGGGAACGGTTGAGGCCCATTATTATTAGGTTGTGGGAATTGTTGTTGTCCATTATTATTAGGTTGTGGGAATTGCTGTTGTCCATTATTATTAGGTTGTGGAAATTGTTGTTGTCCATTATTATTAGGTTGTGGAAATTGTTGTTGTCCATTGTTATTGTTAGGTCTATTATTGTTAGGCCTATTATTGTTATTGTTTGGACGTTGATTATTATTTGGGCGTTGGTTAGGATTTCCTTGATTATTAAAATTATTGTTGTTGAAGTTAGGACGTTGTCCATTTTGATTTGGACGGTAGTCTTGATTTTCCTCACTGCTTTCATCACTACCACTTTCATCTTTATTGCCATGCCCATGTCCATGGCCATGCCCATGTCCATGTCCATTTCCGTGATGTTGAGGATTTAGTCCTGGTGGAATTGGTCTTTGGTATTGTTGTCCGTATGCCGGATATCCGATACCATATCCTTGTTGCCCGAATCCAGGGCCATAATTTCCCTGGTTATATCCAAATCCTGCTTGTCCATATCCTGGTTGCCCAAATCCTTGTTGTCCAAATCCTGGTTGACCAAAACCAATGGCACCTGGCCTGGTTAGTTGATTTAGTGCATGATTAATATTTCCAACTATACTGCCGATCAAATCTCCTTGAGCCGCTCTGGACCATCGGTGGCGTCCATGATTTTGGGCACCGGCATTAGATCCAGAATAAATGTCTTGTCCGTAGCCAGCAGATCCAGCATTTGCACCGGTTTCACCGTTTAACGAATATGCATCCGATTCTCCATGGGTTTGGGATTGCGTTATTCCGATTAAACCGCCCAAATTCTGACCATTTGAATTTGATTCAACATTTGTATTTGTATGAGCTCCATCACCAGTGGCGTATGCGTTCACGTCACCTTGAGTGCCAACGCCAGTGTTCCTATTAGGTTGGTTTCGATTATTTCCTAATTGGAAACCGAGCCCTCCAAAATTCAAGCCAAGACCAGAGCCACCATTGTTATTTAGGCCAAAACCTTTATTTTTAGAGGATAATTCAGTGTTAATGCCTAGTCCACCAACATTCAATCCATGCTCTAATCCGCCATCTGTTCCATCCCTATGTCTTGACACGGAGTTGGAAATTCCCAATCCCCCAACATTAACATTTTGTGCGACCGATCCCCCTCTGGAACTCGTATATCCATCTTCACCTCTCGAGTTAGCCTCGGATTGAGATACCGTATTAGAGACCCCTACCAAATTACCAACATTTACACCATCCGACTTACTGTAAGTCTTGGCATGCGATTCTGATCCACCATCATATTGTTGTTGTTGTTGTGGTTGCCCTCCTAAACCAAAAAGGCCTTCCCTGTGTGGTCGTTGTCCTCTCAGTAATCCACCCAGTAGTGATTGACCTATATAAACAAAAAATAATAATTATTTTATAATTGACCTTCTTAAGTTATTTAAGCGTAGTTTTATTCTCAGCCTCACTTTTAGGCTTTAAACAATCGTAACCTTGAAATAATAAAAATCTTAAACACACACATACAAAGGCAAAAATTGTAAAACTATTATTGTGCAAAGCTAATGAACTGTAATTTAAAAGATTTAGAGGAGATTAAGACGTTACAGCTGATGTTTCTTACCATTATGATTATTTTTTATTTCCGTTCGCGATTTACAAACTTCATTATCACCGTAACAATTCGAATTGTTATACACATGCGATGGACATTAACTCATATAATGTGTTTTCAATTCAGTTTTTATAGCACTTTGTACATTTTTTTTTTTGATTACATCCATAAAAACCTGTGCGGCTATATTAAGGTAATACTACTTGCTGTTTATTGTAAAAAGACATCAAGAAGAATTTGGCTTTTATATCCCTAATTATGTGTAAACCCTAATGGGTCCATTAAAACAGATGGGCAATATGTAGTACATAACATATAAAGTCAATCACTTTAGTTGTTTCAGTTAATGATTATAAATCGATTGTAAAACAGAAAACCAAAACGAAATTGTTCTTATGGGTTATGATCTTATATGTCTCGTTCTCTAATAAAATCTTAATTGGTAATACGTTTTCTTTGGATTGTCTTGTGTAATCACACAAACATTGATTGCAAAGGTACGGTTTTTATGTTTAGTGTATTAACAGTACCAATATATTCTTGAATGCGAGTTCATGCAATGATGCTGTGCGCCTAATTACTTGCTGCGTGTGGCCTAAATTTATACATTTCGGCAGTCCATAATGATTAAAACATAATTACTATGTTATTTAACGTTCTCGAAATAATTACGTAATTGCTTAATCAACGAAATTTTCCGTCCAGGTATATTGTATGATGTTTAAATTACAACAGCTGCAAACAATTTTTATCATGTTCAATGTAAAGTGCGGAAATTATTAAAGTTCATCTAACAAAGGCCGTTACAACTTTTAATTGATCAATTTTCTTTCTTTTGAAATTTTTAAATTTTAAATCCCCGGATTAATTGCCCATCAAATATCTTTCCTCAGGCATATTCAGAAGCTAGAAGCTGCTTAAAGAAACTATTTAGTTGCCTTAAATTTCAATCTAATCTATGTTGTTCTGCCAACATAGCTTTACGAATTTCGGGTGTTCCATCTGAATTCGTCCTGAATATAGCTAACACGTTCAAATTCTTGAGCAATTCACTAATTTCACACTTCATCACTGTTTCTTAATTCTCTTTTTCGATTCACTTTTATTTTCAAATTTCACACTGATTATCTTTCTACTTACACTGTGCTAAGGATTCGCCTAAATAAAATTATTTGCTTTGATTTGAGCTTGCAAACCTTGGGTTTGTAACACTTGTTTGTGTTTACCTAAATCACTCGACGACCGCGTGTGATACGTGTAAATAATACAATCTGTAGTGCTACCCTCACCTTCCAAACAGACTCGTTCACGTTTTTCATGTTGTATGGTCGTAATCTATTTATGTGGGCCAAATTTATTGTAATTTCGGTGATATCTTTTCTTCTTTTGAGATTGCATAGTCAAACTATATTTTCGTCGACGCATACCCGCCCCTATCGGCTACGTGTTCATCCAATAGCATAGTGCTTCAGTTTCTCTACAGCTCTACAAAGCAACACCATGACAGGTGAATTACGCTAATATGAACAGAGATATACATAGATCCCAGCTATCCTGGTTGGCAATTATTTATGTCTCCAGATGTGCTTCCAGTGCCCATTTAAACCTCTCCACCATCCTGTCTGAGTGTAGTGCAATTTTGCACAGTCGAAACACGAACGCCTCGTAATTGATCTGATTATGCGTACGGTATTCAGAATCTATAAATTCAGTTTCGTTCACAAATGTGTCGGATACTGCTCGGGTTTAATGTTGAGAAATCAGATAGACTTCCACTCGTTGCATATCGATTACCATCTATTGTATCTATAAATGAACCGGTGACATTCGTTTCATTCTCAGGATCGCTCAGCACATCAAACTTCTACACCACTCTTCAATGTCCTTGTGGCAATTGACTCATTAAAACTGGCGTCTTATCTCATCTAAGGTTTTATTGATCCACAAATGTGTGAAACTGCTTTTATCCAAATGGACGGTAGCGCAATTTGCTGCTTATTTTTGTTGCCGTTAACCGATTTTAAATTTTTTTACTAGTGTCCCGTCATCTATTCTCAGCGGGTGCCACTACTCCCAATAACTTTTATGACAGTCGTGCGTTGATATGCAATTTCATGCTAAGGCGGTCGTCCAACTTCTTCCACCCATTTCTTTACTAGACTACTTTATTCATCAGCGTCTCTGTCTTCTGTCAAAAGATGTTTAACCCAACCATGTTCCGATTCAAACAGGATTTATGTAATAACTGCGGAACAGTTTATTACTTGCTGTCTTACACGTTGCTTACACTGAACTGAACAGGGTATTCTGGATAATCTATTTGCATTGGGTTGAGTAAGTTTGGTCTTTGGTGGTATATAAATAAATCATAACAATTCGGTGGTTAAACCGTATGGTTACTAAAACAAGCATCTGATTTAGGTATGTTCATATAGGAATATGCAATCAGAAGTGCCAACTTCATTGGTTTCTAGAACACTTTGTATCAGAAAATTATCCATTCAACGGTTTTTGTTGTTCAATGAAACTGGACCAATTCTTGATTAGCACAAATTCAGCCACTATATTTTTCGGATGTCAATCAACATACCTGATAGGAATATGCAATCAGAAGTGCCAACTTCATTGGTTTCCAGAACTCTTTTTGTTAGAAAATTGTTCATTCAACGGTCGTTGTTGTTCAATAGAATTGGGCCAATTCTGGACTAGCACAAATTCAGCCACTATATTTTTCGGATGCTAATCAGCATACCCGAGAGGCATATGCTATCTGAATTGCTTATGACTTGGATTTTAGAACATTTTAATTCTATTGTTTAATTTGTAGTTCAACACAAATCTTATTGAACTCTATACCTCTGTATTTTGTTTCTTTAATATAGCATCTTTCAGGGGCAAGTTTGGTTTTGATCGATTTATGAATGAAAATTTATGAAAACCATATTTCTATAAACATAAAGATAAGCACAAATTTCATCAGTTTAGCGGCCTTTAGAAAGTTTTAAAATTAGGCTTAAAACATATCTAAATTTTTCTAGGATTCGGGTTTTATTTATTTCGTCTTTCAGGCGACATTTGAAATTTTATTTTCCTGTTTTTTCGGTTCCTGGAGTTTCACTAATTGTTTACCGTGATTAGTGCTTAGCACAAATTAGGCTTAATCGGTATGCAAAGTTTCGTTTTGAAATTCGAAAGTTTCCCTGCTGCAGTGACCTACACGGTCAAATATAATATGCAGCAATTCGCAGTGTGCTGCTAGCATCTACAACCAAAATGAATATCTCATCGTCCTACGGATGCATCAAATTCGGAGCACTGCACAATTTGTTCTTAATTTCCTCAAATGCTTTATACTGCGTTGTGTTCCATTCAAATCGTTGAAGAGGGAGACATCGTCCAACTTCTGTAAGGTTAGGCTAATATCCTTTTCTAAATTGTGTGAAATAATATAACCAAAATAATTAACTTCTTCCCTAAAGAATCTGGGTTGAAGTCTGGGTTGACGCGTGATCATCAATTGAGCAGGGTAATACAACTATGACATATTTAAATATATAGACAAGTTTTCCAATTTATCCCCTTTGAACTTGTCCATTAATATCTCAAACGAAGCATGCGCATCAACCATTATTATCATCAAAATTGATTGTTACTTGCCAATATCCGATTTTCAGAACCAATGTATTGCAAATCTTGGCCGTTCGCAGAGTGTCTAAGGTGTATAATGCACAGTAACGGATAACTGTCTGACTTCATCTCTACAGGAACGGTAATCGTCTTCATGCTTGTCGGATTGTAGAGATGGCTGCACAGTGAGCGAATGAACATTTTTTGTTCTTAGTTTGTTAATCGACGACATTATTTCTACTGACAGTTGGCAATATAGTCGATATAGTTGTACGCTCGTTTCCAGATTTCGTTTGTTGATGGACTCACGTTCAAAATACGTACTGGAATTTTCTGCTGGAATTACACCACGGTTTTCGCACACAGAAACTTCTTATTTTCGGAACTTTCAGGCGCCACAATTCCCATCTTGTTATCCCTAAGCTTACCTCTAATTTTCGCGAATGTATGAACCGCATTCCTCCGAACATTATTGGAAGGGTACATTCTTCTTTCACAGATTCACCTGTTGTTCTTGCAAGTTATAACGAATAGTAGCCTTAATCTATTCTAGACCTATCATATCAGGACGATGAACCAATTTCGATGGTCCAATATCGAGTGTAATGGTGCATTAATGGTGCGCCAATAAGCCAATAAAAGCAATATTTTTTTAATTCGCTCCTAGTTATTTGATTTTAACAGTTTTTTTGAAGCATTTTCGCCCTTCCGACAGCTGACGCCCCAAAATGTGTGTAACGTACTTTTCCGGATCTATGCCCAAATGAGACAAACGTTTTCTCTTCTCGTCTAGGTCAATCGTCTAGGTCAACGTCTAAATGTATTCACGTGTCTCGCCTCATACGTCATCGTCCCTCGGGCGCTTTGTATACAATCCCTCCCTAAAATCTACCTGTGGTTTCTTTATCTTCTATTTGAATAGTGTCTTTATTTCTGTGGTATCCTCCGTATCTAGCTACGAAGTGCGTTTTACTGTGTCAGGGGTTAAACTTGCTCCAGCTGTCCCATATTCTAAAGCAAACACCCCTGATAACTTTATTGATTAAAAGAAAGATGTGACTTGAAATTTTATAAAATGTGTCAGCACCAACCTGGCGGTAAAATACATAATAACGAACTGGAAATTCATGAATAAATCGGCAGTTTCCAGTTAAAACAATCTACTCTAGTTTATATGTGTATGTAAACCATTTTTTTTTTTTCATTTTAGCAGTTCCAATACGGTAATTACGTTTGCGTTTGCAAGATATCGACCCATAGATTTACCTGTGGCAGTAAAATAATATTTTTAACAGTTGTGTTGTGATGTGAGTCGAATTATTTGCTAAGTTAAGTAAATTTAATTTGTTGTAATTTATTTGTTTAGTGTTAAAGTGATCCGCATTACTTGAAAAGTTATCAGTTTAGTGTTTCAAGTTTAGTTTCAAAGTTTAGTGAAAATATAAGGGTAGGTAAAGTTTTAAGTGTAATATTTTTAGTGTAGTGAAATTGTCAAAAGTGAAATAAAACTTTAAGGGTATAGTTAAAAATTTTAATGTGTTGATATTTTACCATAAAAATGCACTGAAGAAGATGGCCGCGTGTTATTCCAATAAAAATGGGTGGGCTTGTCTGAGAGTTTTTTTGATTTTGACGGAAACCCTAGAATTATTAAAACATGAAGGAGTTTCTATGGATCTAATGTTTATGATCATAAAATAGGTTACGAGTATTGTCTCAAATGTGATAATTACAGTTGCATAAACACCGCCTATAAAGTGCTTGTAGAAGAATCATTTTTTCAGTAGGTGCAGCTTTTTATGTGCTTTTTCGTGTTTTGCAAGTATTTTGAAAACTTTAGCATTTATTGCAATAACAATTATGTACAGCAAGATATTCTAAGTCAAATAAACAACAAAACTGTTCTAAGTTTGCACAATTAAAACCGAAATAACGATTTTTGTGGAAAAACAGGTTTTCGCCAAAATTCGGCCTCAAATACAGTCCAGACAGATTGATTGATCAAGACGAAACTTCATATTTAAAATTTTCCTAACGTTTCCAATTTAAGATTTAATTGAATGCTCACATCCAATTAGCTTTTGTGAAATTTGGCGGAAATGGGTAAACCGGCAGTGGGAGCTTTCATAGGAGCTTTTTCGTTTTTGGAAATACTTTGAAAAGTATTTACAAAAATATACAGGTAACGAAATATTTTAGATTAAATTGGCAAAAATAGGTTAAGATCATTATTCTAAAATGTTAACAGAAATTACGATTTTTGGTAAAACTCAGTTTTATGACTGATCGATGAAACTTTAAAGTTAAGTTTTCTCTATAGAAGGGAGATCGTTTTGAAATGTGGTGAAATCTGTGTGATGAGGTGGCAGCTTGCTTATGATTTTTCTACTTATTTTTAGTTTTTTGCAAATATGCAGTGAGACCAATAAAATTCTATATTAAATTCGCAACAAAATTGGCCCTAAACAATTTTCCAAAATTTAAGCAGAAATGTTTTATGATAAGTTTTTTCCATAAAATTTTTTCTCCCACCTTATTAAACGGATTGTCTAATGGTGATGATCTTTTAAATGTAAATTTTAACCATAAATTGGAAAATTTTTGTGAATTGTTGGAAATCAGTGTACCGGAAGTGGTAGCTTCTATATGGTGTATTCGAAATTGACGTGCGTTCGTAGTAGTAGAAAGAAAGTCTGTTGGTGGATACGACATATTCACTTCCATTTTGTTATTGTTTATAGATTACAGCTGTTTTCCAACCAGTGTTTCATTGCTGCAAAATCAAATCGGACGGTTAAATGTATATTAAGAATCATTGGTCAAACCGACGCTTCCGAGAATAATTTGCCTGAGCCGTTTTTACCTTTATCTTAATAAAATTGTAAAATATATCGAATTTTTTGGAAAAAGGTGGAAAATGACCACGAACTTTTTTCCCTAACTATTATTTTCTACTTACTATGCAGAAATATTTGTGTTCATTAAAAATTTTCAAATATTATAATGAAACTTCTATTTTTTTTTTTTTTTTTTAAATTTTAAGTACTTATAGGACACAGTCCAATAGGGATTGTTGCCACTTGAGATTGAATACCCTGTAACCATGCTAATTAATCACCTGCAAGGTAGCAGAAGGGTTATATCGGAAATGGTGGTAGTCTCCGTTAGAAGGCGGGTTGTTCGGGGAACCCCATTCTTTTTTTTTTTAATGTAGTAATCAATGGACCACTGTTGGAACTGGAGGAGGAAGGAATAGGTTTTGCCGATGACGTGCAGAATGCATTATCAATCACTGCGGCTTGAGCTAGAAGATGTGGATTGGGTATTTACCCATCTAAAACAGGGCTTGTCCTTTTTACGAGGAGATATTAAATTTCGGTAAGAGTCCCATCAAGTTTAAATCGTATTATGCTGACCTTTGCTGCAGATTCCTGGGAATCCCTCTCGACAATAAGCTTACTCGGGACCTAAACACGATAGAAAGAGTGAAGAAGGCCACTGTGGCACTCTATTCTTGCAAGACTGTCATTGGAAGGAAATGGGGTCTGAAACTGCTGATGTACTGGCTTTACACGGCAGTAGTATGGCCCGTACTACTGTATGGTGTCAGTTTGTGGTGGCCAGCTCTGGAGGAATTATCATACAGGAACATGTTTGCTAAGGCGAAGAGGGCAGCCATGAAAACGACCCCACTAGTGGAGGTTATGCTGTACCTTCTCCCGTTAGATATTTTCGGTAAGCAAATGGCAGTCAATACGGCCGCCCAGCTATTAGCGTTTTCGGAGTGGAAGTGCCTGCAAAAGGGCACTCAACTATGGCCAATTCTGTGAAGGATGACCTGGTCAATTTGGATTATATAACACCTCTTTTGTGATTTTGCTTGTTTTTAAGATGATTCTCCCCTCTAGGGAGAATTGCAAGAATAGTCTCATTTTGGAGACCGGGAGAGTTAAGTTCTTCATCGATTGCTCCAAGCTCGATGATAGAGTGGGAGCTGGTGTGTTCTGTGGAGAATTAAATGTAAGTTTATCTTTTCGTATACCTGATTACTGCAGGGTGTACCAGGCTGAAGTTAAAGCGATTGAAGAGGTCATGAACTGGTTGAAGCACAGTGTAATGTCGTTGACTGATATCATTATCTGTGTGGTTATTCGGGTGGCCATTCTTTCGCTGGATTCAGTTTCCTTGGCGTCGAGGTTGGCGTTAGATAGTCACGCGTCTCTTAATGAGATGAGTAAACCCTTCAATATCCAGTTGGTCTAGGCTCCGGGCCACGCTGACGTTGAGGAAAATTGCAAAGCAGAGAATTTAGCAAGGTACGGTACGACTCTCCAACTGGAACCAGGGAGAGAATGAGTAGGAAGGCCTATGTCTCGGCTGAAAGCAGCAATTCATAGGAAAACGGTTGTCTTGGCAAATGCTAGGTGGCTCGTCAGTCCGACTGGCAGGGTACCGAAGCAAGTATGGCCTGAGGACACACTAAGGAAGCGTCAGTTTACACTAAGGAAGCGTGATTTAGGTAAAATTATACAAGTACTTACCGGACACTGCCTTGAGTTTAATGATGTCGGGTCCTGTGGTATCATAATGAGTCAAAACTGGCCTAAGTGTGGGATAGCAAACACTGAAATCTAGCCTAACCTAGACCACAGCGCTTATTTTATTATTTTGACATAAACTTAACTCCGATACTTATTTAGCCTCGAGGATAATTTAGCAACAATTACCTAATAGCTGAACAGAAACATTACCGGACAGGGCAACAATACATATAAAATAAGAAGAAAATTGAGTTTTTAATATAATTTCCTTAGTTATCGACGTTCAGGGACGCAAACAATCACTCTGTATCCTACATAAATCACCAAATGTATAAAATTTCTTGTCAACTATGCTTGCGATATCAAGGATCGAGTTAATTTCAAAACCCACCCTATTTTATCATCTCAAACGTTGAATAAATTATTGTCACGAGTGAATAAATACTTTGTTACCGCAAATACGTATTTGGTGACCTTGACAAAGTCGTGAACTTCTATACAAATAGCAATTAATTTGGATTCAGTTTGTTTAGCAATCTTGTAATCAAACACAGGTAATCCAATAGGTATGTGATAAACGGTTTTAAGAATATGTAAATGTTTACAACATAAATTTCACAATCACTGCCTGTATACATATACAAAATATCTGTCAGTCAGAGCTAAGCTTGAGTGAGTATAGCATTCTTACAGCGAATCTAAAATTTAAAAGTGATAATTGTAAATTAAATAGTCAAATTAGAAGTACGATGAAGTTTATTCAAGGGGAACACCCTGTATTTTTAAATAAACACTGGCGAATAGATGTTTATGAATTTCCACTCATTTAGATGTATTTAAAGACGACACAAAAACATAGACAAGTTAACGCTTAATATAAAAGGCACACACTTCAAAACAGCAGCTATATTAAAACAAGATGAGCTACAAACTTGTTAATAAACACTCCAGCAACAACATTTTATAAACATTTAAATAATTTATTGAATATCAAAATAAAACTAAAACTTATTTTATTATTATCAGTGATGTCACTTAAATATCTCAAGTACATAATTCATTTATGGGCAAGTAGAGAAATGCATATGCAGGTATATCTTTGCGGCATAAAACGAGCATAACCTTATGAACAGGATTTGCATATCATTGTGATTAAATTTGTCAATTACAAATTTATCCGGAATTCCCAACAACTTACACACGATTGAATACGTTTCTTTGTATGTTGTTGTCGAATTAAGCGTTGTATTTGCGTCAAGGTAACACTTACGTGCGGTTTTTATTTTGTTTGAATACTAAACGTGACATTTCTGACTAGACGTTGCCAAAAAAAAAATTATACTCAAAAACCTTGCACTCATTCAGTTATTTTAACTAAATTAAAATTTATGTCAAGGTTTAAGTCGGAGAATAACGTGTAATACATATAAGTTGATAAGTCGAGAAGAAATTGATGTCAGAAAGTTGTCGATGGAATACATCATTGAAACTATATAACAAACATTAAGTTTTCCAATATTAAATATTGCCAATATTATTGTACAAAGTGGAATTTGATTGATGCTAGCTAGGGCAAATATAGGTTACTACCGCGTATAATAATTGAAGGTTGATACAGTATTTTCGGATTATATAATTCTTAATCTTATTTTAATGATATCTCTTATTTTTGAAATTAATTGCGTCTCGAAATCCTTGGCTTAATCCTGTCTATTTCACATATCCACTGTCGTAATCACACAATAAACAACAATCTGGAATTGTGTGGAATTTTGTAATACCTTGTTGAAGTCACCATACCAAGATGGAATAATATAAGCTCTGCTTGTTATCGCAAGTCATATAAAAAATCGAATGTTCAAGTCTTCAAAACCTTTTGCAAGTACGTGCACATGAAGTATACTCAAATTCTTGGAAGTCTTGTACAAATATATATTTTATGAAAATTCCCATCTTGAAAGTAGGTTAAACGTGCGTTCTCTCTGTTTTCTCCAATGATTTGTCTGGCCTTAAAAAAAATTATAATTTTTATTGGAAGGATAAAATCAATAAAAAAAATTGTATGTCGTAGTTCAAAAACAAATTGTGCACAACAGTATTATCTCATGTTTTGCACAATTTAATCTGTGATATTATATACGATTAAAGCAGTTACAACTTTTCCAATCACTCGAATCGCCTGTATAGAAATTTTATGTTATAACCAAGCGCGATGTGCCTTTTGTAATTTTAAATAAATAAAATTTTCATTTAATGAATAGAGTGACATGTTTACGATCCATTGTTGGAGTATGGAATTCATTGCAACCTACCCAACTCTATGTCACATTTGAGACCAAATAAATTGTGGCATAATTTTTTTTCGGAAAATTTGGGAACTTTTCGGGTTTTCTAATCCACTTGACGAATCACACGTTTTTTCCTGCAAATCTTACGTGTTTCAAGATTTCCGCCATTAAGTTACAAAATTGCATGTAAATTGAAACGAAAGGGTTTTTTTTTCTTTCAACTTTCTACTCAAAGGATTTTCCCCGATAACGGATTTCTGGTTGTGGACTTTTTGCACTGATCAGCGTAAGCACGCACGCTGTTACCTGGTTTATACAGAAAAATTCTCGAAGAATATATAAAACAATAAAACAATAAATAATGTGATGTGAAAATAAGTATCATTGACACTCTGACCCTTCCTTAGTCTCACCTGGAGTTTCAACGGATTCATTAAAATATTCAGACGTTACCGTAGCTGCTTTATTTAGAATAATCAGGATTGATTTAAAAAGAACCTCCCATCTCTACTAAATTTCATCAATCGAGTGTAAAAACCGATGAAAAGAAATTGTTTTTCTTGAGTTTGAAAATCCGTTAAATTAGTTAGTTCGTAATGATTTAAATAAGACCATTATATTGAAACTGTGGAGCAAAATCCTACATTCATACCCCTATTCCCTGGGTAACGCTAAGTGAATCCGGTGGTGTAGTAGAAGCGATACAAGGAAAATTCTCTTTAAAGTCATGGACACTATATGTCATGACGAGCTGTTTTCGTCGCAAAAGCAATACCAAATCATCGACTCTGGCAATAATTTACAAATTTATCGTACTTGCACTATAACAGCTTAGATGATTTGGGATTGGGATCGATAATCCAACCAATGTTCCACTCTTCATTAGAGCTTATCATATTATGTCTTATTATGTCAAAGTTTTATTATTTATTATCGTGCGACTTAAACGCAAAAATCGGTGGAACTGCTTAAACATCATCACATATTGGTACATACCGCTTCCATCAACTAAATAGCAACAATAGCCAACGCGTCACGAACTAACGATAATGATAAAGAATTGCATAGTCGTATCGTTTTGTCAATTTCGGTATTTCGGTGTGAAATTTTTCACGCTTAGTGTAGCTACACAAATTCTCAGAAAGTTTAAACATCTTACAAAGTTTATGTGCCGTTATATGGTGTACTTATTTACCTTCTTAGTGTTCTCAAGTGTAATCAGGTTTGGAAGACTATCGGAGTGTTAATTAGACCAATTGTGTACGGCTCAATGTAAAAAAATGTAGTTAATTCGTAATTTAATTACTTGTTCATAGGCACCATGAATGAAGGGATCCAATTCTCTTCTTCACAATTAATAATTTAACGTTTTGAAACGTTGAACATAATTGATCGGGAAGAAAATCCATACGTAATCCTTTCAAATAATTTGGAAAACTCTCACTTTCGGTCAACCGAACCTGCCAGTTTCAAAATGCAAATTTTATTTATGCTTTTTGCGTAAAGTACTGAGCCTTTCAATAATTTTATGAATTATCCAATATCGTGGATCGAGTGCACATTTATAGATTAGGAGGGAACTGTTACAAAGTTAGAAAAGACAGCTTACTTAGGTTTTCGCGTAAATAGTACAGAACCAATGCTGTTCGGTAGAAATCTGTCAGCAAGAAATGTAATTTGATTTATGCAAAATTCCTCCTAGTGTAGCTACACTTTTTCATGGAAAGTGTAATGTGAATTGTTTTGTTTAAGTGTAGCTACATAAATTCTGAGAATGTATAAACATTTATTCCCTTAATGTATAAAATTTGGAAGGCCAACCGCATGTTGTTATTAGGACTTCGGGCCCAGTTTAGTATGGCTAAGTTGTTGTTCCCACGTTATTTGTGGATAAATCTTGAAATGCCTCTGATTAAATTTATTTGATTCTCATATTAATCCAAAATAATTCCTTGGATCGTTGAGTGCCTGGTGTAGAATTTATTGTGCTCGTATCAAGGAAAAACAAAAACCCAAATTGATCCCGTCATCAACTCGAAAAGACATCTTACCAGCATAACTGAAGTTAGATAGTATGGAGGCATCAACATAAGTCACATTATCACCCACCTTTAATAGACAAGCAAAGAAATTTGTGCGCTATAATATCGAACCAACACAATGAAAACTGCGAAACAAAAGCACGGTTCGAATGATTGGTTCGACACTCAGAAACACAGAGAGTATTTCCGCACCAGAAAAGAAGTAACCAAATACCTCCGGAAAAAGAAGTACGAATATATGTGAACCAGCATCGAAAACATCAGCTTCCAAAAAAAACTCAAGAGAGTGCTTTGCCACGTTACCGATGTCCTCTCAGTACGGCAAACCTAATTTCAAACTTTTCCAAATCGGAACGACGAAATAATCCCCATTCGAGTTTTGGTGGCATCTCCGCAGAATTATTAAAACACATATGAACTATTCTTACATCTAATCTATATGAGCTTATCGTTGTGACGTAGGACAATCCTAATAGAAAGCTGCAAAAAATGACGACCTTCTAAATTATGAAAATTATGTTGGCTTAGCTCTGTTAAACACCGCCTACTAAGTACTTGCTAATATTGTACTTGGCCGAATCATCCCCTGTACCGAAAATATCTTGGGCGACTATCAATGTTGTTTTTGGCTTAGTCGATCAACCACTGACCAGTTTTACCTTCAGCATGATCCTGGAAAAATTTTGGGAGGACAAGATAACCATTTGCCAGATCGACATAGACTTTCAAGAGGCACTGCATACACCAAGGGAACCTTTGGGCCGCGCCTATATGACTGGGAATTCTAGAGAAATTTGTCTTTCACTGTACGCTAACAACATCTGACTCGCTTTGTAGAATTGTAGTGGAAGGGACTTTGTTTGATCTCTTCGAGATGGTAATGTACATAGAGATGCGTTCACGCCTGTGCCGTTCAATCTTCCACTCGAGCACGTGGTAGAGTCACGCCATTTTTTGGATCTGCAGATGATATCGTGTTTCTTGACTGGAGACCTAATGATATGAAGGACAATATAATACTGATTATTTAACAAAATCAGAGATGTGGCCTGATTTTTCGGGGATAATCAGTTGGAAAAAGACGAAGAATTTATAACGAAGGCCTTTTCGAAAATTATACGCTTGATTATAATCGTTCATAAGATTTATTATTAAACAGACGCTTTAGTACAGTTAGTTCTCAATTAGCGTAGGATGTGAAGTTCTACTAATAAGTAAGAAGACAATTATTATATAAAAGAAGTTGGACAACCAGATGATTGCATCGCGATGCTTAATAAATGCGTGAGCAGTGCATATATCGAGCAAACAGTTATGAAATAAAAATCACATGAAAATCGGAATAGTTTTATCATGACCACCCTCGCGGTTTAATATGTTATAACATTCCCCAAATTTCTTCGAAAAATGCATTGGCAACACTAAATATTTCTATCATAACATGTTTTACTCTCAGCCCAAAAATCGAAACATTTTTACTTTCCGCCCTGAAAATACTTTGCTATGATACTTAAAAACTGTCATGACAGTCGAAATTGTCGGGACTGAGAATAGAAATAATAGTTATAAAAACATGTACCTATATGTGAAGTAGGCCCACTTTTGATATGTATGTGAACATGGCCTAAATGTAGTCTCTGAAAAATGCGAGGTCAACAATAATTATTGCTATCGCGACATTTATACTCTCAGCCCAAAAATTTTTTGCTATCACGATAGTGAAAAACTGTCACGATAATCATAATTTTTGGAGTTGAGAGTAAAAATCATAGTTAAAAATGCCTTGTTTTAAATATATCTCTTTGCCTACACACACAAATTTTTGTATGCATATGTGCTGAGAAGGCAATAGAAGTCAGCAACTATTCGATTGCACGATTTTTTAGAATTTTGCTCCCCATTCCTATGCATAGAAAAATCCTAAAATGTCGTTCATGATGAAATTTATTGTGGCATACGTACTACTTAAAAGTTCGATATGGATATGAATAAATTTTAAAATTTTGTTTCACCGAGTCTAGTAATTTTCTCGGGGTCTCAGCTACAGGACATCTCTGCCAAAATCCAAAGAGTATGGTTGGTGAACGGGATCTAATTATGATGATTTTTTACTTGTCTAAATATATTCTTACGTCGTCTTCTGATTATATCACGTTCACGGGTCCTCTTTCGTGTATCCGACTCAATTTTATTCTGAATTGGAATTGTTGGAATTTTACCCTATTGACGTTCCCAAATAAGCTACGAACCCGATTTATTATAATATTGGATATATAAATAAGTCTTCGCCGTTTTGAACAAAAATTGGGCATTTATAGTAAAAGAACGGTAGATGCTTCATCTTTGGAGGCTATCAATGAATCAACTTAATTTTGGTTATCATCATATGATGCAACTGCTGCTCAGACAGTCCATGCGTCATGGATCGAAACAAGTGCTAGTCAGAAGGAGCAATATCTGGTGAGTACGACGATTGGGGTAAAATTTCTCAGTTGAGTGTTTCTAAGTAGGTTTTGACAGAAGCCGCAACATGTGGGCAAGCAGTATCATGCAGGAGAATAATTTTCTCGTGTCTGTAGTAATAGTGGATGCTTGTTTCCTTGAGTGCTTGGCTCAATCTCATCAATTGAGTTTGGTAGAGATCCCGACTGGGCAGGTTCTGTATCTCATAATGCACGACACCGAGCTGATTACACGAAATACATATCATGAGTTTTATTCCATGAATATTCAGCTTGGTTGCCGATGTTGAACCATGGCCAGGTGGTTTCACAGATTTCATTTTTTTCTTGTTATTGTAGTTAATTCAATTTTACATTATCAGTGACTATTTTGCACGACTGACAAGCAGCATTTCACATGAAAAAAAATTTCGTTCAACATTTCGCAGCTTCTGTACATATGGAATCCCACTCTAAGTGCAAGCTCTTCTTGCGTTTAGTGTGAATCTTTGTCAAATATTTTTTTAATTTCCGCATCTTCGTACATTATCGGCATTCCGATTCGTTTTTTTGTCTTCTACATCAAATACATCTATCTTAAACTTTTGAAACAACTCAAAGAAATATGTGATGCTGATACAAAATCGATAATATTTTTATGTTATGATGTTGTCAGACGTCCAACCTTAGGACATGACGTTTTACAATACATCGGACAATTTTAACCTTAACCTACTGGTGACACCATCTTTTGTCGAACATATTCACTGGGTAACAACGTTCATACTTTTAAATAGCTCAGGGTTGTTTTGATGATATTTACTGTAAAATACACAACCCAAATGCTTAAGGAATTTAAATTAATTTTAAAATTTTATTTCACTGATCCTGAAGAATTTCAAGAGGCCTAACCTACATGGTCAAATAGATCAGTCAAAACCATATGAATGTGATGAACGGGATCTACTTATGGTGATATTTAACTTATCTAAAGATGTTATTACGTTTACGTTTCTATTTCTTTATTCAAAAAGGGTTGCAAAGTATAGGTAAATATTTTGAAAATGTGACCATTTTCACCATGGTTTCCATAAATCTGCTCTTTATTCTTAATGAGAAATTTTGGTATTTTCACCAATTGGTATTTTGCCCAATTAACAATCTCAGATTAGCTGTATGAACTCTATTTATTGTAAAAACAATCAAATAACTAATATCCTAGGGATATTTTCAAGGTCAAGAGAACCCGTAAACATTTCTGAGAAGGGCGGATAACTGTAAACATAAGAAATAATTTAGACAAATTAAAAATCATCATAATTTGATTCCGTTCACCTTATACCCATACGGGTTTGACCGAGCTATATGATTATGAATGTAAGATCCCGTGAATATTAAGAGCCGGTAAATTAAAATTTGGAACCAGTCAGTTAGCACAACTACCCTCACATCACCTTGGATATGAAATGAAATGGAAATCAACACGAAGTTTAGATATTTTGGTCTTTTTCTTGAATAATTCCGTTTGCTATGAGAACGAACAGATTTGTACTCAATAAAGGACGAAACCTACTAGGCACCATTTTATACCATGCAGTTCATTAATAAAACATAGACATGCACTCCGCGTTACTTAAGTAGGGCCAACATAATTTTTCTCATTTTTCCAAATTGGTATTTTCCTTTTCTCTTCAATTATTCTCTTCATACAACTCTCTGATAATTTATTTTTCTCAAAAATCAATTTGTTTTACTGTTACAGTGCAATGAATTAAAGATTGTTTCAAATTTAAAATTACGAAAAACGTTAAGTGAGATTGATAAAGCTAAAATTGATGCTTACATAGAATCAAATGTTACGAGTCGCGTGATTGCAAGTGCAATTGGCAGAAGCCAATCGGTTATCAATAATTACCTTAATTAGCGGAAGCCCATCTGTGCTAGGCATCTTATCTTTAAAAAACTGCAAAAAATCGACACTACAGATGCTTTGCGAAAAGAAAATCGGTTCAAAGTTTAGCTATTTTAGAGCGCATATGACGTAGAATAATGAATGGCTCGACTCTCTAGCATTCCGGTTATTTGATTATTTTTACATTAAATCGGGTTCGTAGCTTATTTTGGAATGTCGATTGGATAAAATTGTAATTGGTTCCAAAGTTGCGAATAAAATTGAAAATTTAGAGTTAATAAATTTTGGTCAAATTTAGTTAAAAATCATCATAACTATATCCCGTTTACCACACTCGTTAGATTGTGGCTGAGCTATTCGACCTTGTAGATGAGACCTTGAAAACATCTCTAGGATCGGTGAAATAAAAGTTGAAAACTGTTTCATAACCATGAAACCAGAAACATGAGTAGCAGAGTTAATATAATCATAACTAAATTCCATTCAGCACGTCTCTCCTTAAGAGTGAAATTGTTTGGTATAATTTTTGATACGTATTGCACGATCATAGCAGTTTATTAGCTTTATCAAAACATAAACATATAAACAACTCTGTCTATAATGGTTTATTTGAGAAGAAAATAAAAATCAATTTGCAATTCGCGACGATGACTGCAGTTTGGCTTCTAAGATTATTGATGACATTTGTGGTTAAGAATGTGTTTATTTAGTTTTAATATAAATGATTTGCAAAAAATTTTTTAACAATTATTTCCGGCACTGTATATTATATTAGATATTCAAGATATTCCTTCATATGTTTTAACTGTAAATTGAACATGATCAATGGCAACTGAAAAAAAACTGGTGTGTTAATTTTTTTTTATATAAATTCTACAAATCCATACACAAATAAAATGATGTCTTCAATGAACTTATCGAAGGTGAACTAGAATACGCTTGAAATTGTCTTCTTTCTCTTCTTATTGTTATTTTTATTGTATAACCAAAATATTATTTTGTAACATCTTTTGTGTGTCAAGTTTAAAAAACAATAATTATTTTTTGCTCTTTTTGATTTTAATTTAAAAGTTCTTAATTAAAAGTAAAAAAAAATTTAGTTGTGACGATTTTTTTTATCAAGGTTACGACATTTAAATTCCTTATCACACCAAACACTGTGCAATATAAAAAATATTCTTACCATTAGTTACTGTTAGACATGTTGTTACAATAAAAACACAATTAAAGAATTTCATAATTAAATATTAATAATATTTATTAAATATCTTATTGAGATCACCAAATGCACATAATATATTGATCACTATTTTGTCACGCACTATAAAATCTTATAATAAGCACAACACCTTTATTATATTAAAACATATAATATTTGGATTGTATCGCCTCCAGAGTTCGTTTTCTTTGATATTTTTCTGGTGTGTGCTTAAAGCTTCACGTTTAACTTTAAAATGAGCTGGACGTTTTCTATACACATATATAGTTTTGAGTTAAATTGCTATAATCATACTAAAAACTTTAACTTTGATTCTTTTTTATATATAAGACGATTGAATTTTATGAATATGTACGCAAGATGAAGAAACGAAAAAGCGAAAAAACAAGAATCGCAAAATTTAAAGGGTGGCTCAAAAGTTTTACTATATTTATACTTGATTGCTTCTGTTTTGTTTATTCGATTTGATATATAAATCAAACAGGTTGTAAAGTTTAATTTAATCTAAACTACCGATAGTGTTTACGTATAAAAGTTACTGTACTTCGTGTTTGACTGACCATCCTATCACTATAATTTTAATTTATTTTGGGGAATACCGAATTTTACTTAATTTTCTTACATATTCATACTAATTAATTGTATGTCATTATATTCGCAATGACATTGGTCGACGTGTTTATTATGGATTGCCGCATAATACGCATTCCCATTTATTAACAATAAATAATAAAAAATTTGAAATATGAGTGTAGTCCATTCCCATCCGTTCATGCAAAACGTAATTGGCAGTGAACATAAGTTTTCTGTTTGTAGTAACTTAATAATAAATTAGTCATGAAGTAAAGTGAATTTGATTACTCAAAATAAAAATTTGTTATTTGAAATGAAGATGAAATGATAAGTACTTGTGTACTTTCCAAACGCATTCTAATGGTGCAATTTCTAATAATATTGGTTATCGGTAATGAACACATTCCAGCGGGAATTTACAAATTTCAAGGTCAAATTTATGAAACCTGTATTCAACTAATTCGTCATTCACAATTTTGTGCGTCTACGCAGATTTCAGAATTGTCTACGTCTTATTTTTCTCAAAAATAGCGTAGACAGTTGTTTTTTACGTAGAGAATGTCAACAATTGGTAGAATATGACGATAATTTGTACACAATGTAGAATTTATTGTGGTTTTTTCAATTAGTTTATTCGATCCGATTTTTCCAACCCAAACAGGTGAGATTAGTACGTTTAAAATAAATCAACACATTCAGAGACTCATTTTCAATATTTTTATTAGTAGTCTAATCTGCTGTTGTCGTTAATAAACGTTAACGTCACATATTGCATGTTTAATTTTCAGGACCATTCCTTTCCACAACTATTAAAATTTTGAAAACTTTCATTAAATACAGTTTAGAAGAATAAAATAACTACGTCCTTTAAATTATTCAGTCCGCTTAAATTTGCCTACAATTTACATTCGATGCATTTGGATACTCACAGGACTTGCATATTTCTATTTTTCAATGGCCAGAATCAATATTAATGATTTTAAGTGTATTGCAGCCCAATTCATGTTTATAAGTAAATAAAGTAATAGTAGCAGTATTATGCACAGCCTACATCTTTTTTAAGGTCCTGTCTACCGATATAGATTCTAAAAATATTGTTCGCACGTCTCTCGGTAAATTATTGTGATCCCAGTTTAATATGAACCTCCAAGTGTCGATACAATCAGACCCGCCAAAATATAAAATAGACAACAAAACCCATAAATTGGTATTATAACCGTGATGTTTTCAACATCATGGTAGGGTGGGGTAAGTATAGTATCGGCCCGCATGATGAGATATTCTTATTATGTGACCCTGTTGATATATTCGGTTATGAAGTGATATTATTCTTTTGTTGATTTTAGTTTCTTGTTGTCTCTTAATTTGTGCAATTGTGTCCCCATTATGGGGAGGAGTAATATTCCGAAATCATTCTGCCGAAATCGGTTTTGGTGGTGGGTGACTTGCTTTTTGGTATTTAATCACTGACGAAATCATCGTATACATCAGTCCTAAATAAAATATCAGTAGGAGCAGGCTATCCGAACCTTGGATCAGCCAGGACTTGATGCATCCATTTGCAATTAAATCAAAGTCATCACACATTTTATTGATTTTCTTGATTTGACGTTGCCGAACCTCCATCGTAATTTTCAGAAACAAGTGTGCTTCAATTCCTAACCGATATCAATTTGTATATGTGCCTATACGTTTATGATTCGTACTCTACGTATGTCTCGAAGGATTACCATTCCATAGTTTGTATTTAAAAGTATACCGTTTTCACCGAGTGCCTTTCCTGCTGAATTATTTCTTCTGAAGTGGTTTCTTGAGTATTATGATAGATTTGTTGGTACGGGCTCCATAATGTTTTTTTTATAGCACGTTACCCAACAACGGTAGGCCTGGTCCGAGTTTATGGAGGTTATAGCGCCTATCCATAAAACGATGGTTCTCTTGTAAAAATTGCAACAGTTGGTCCGCTTGCTATAACGTACTGCTCCATTTCAGTGTCTCCATTGAAATCTTTGAGCTCTGGAGCAGTTAGAACTTGACTCAAATGGATATGTGAACAAGCAAAATTGTCGGATTAGGAGCAATACCAATCCACCCTAAATACACCAGTATCAAATGCATCCCAAGAAAGGCACTGTTTGGTGCGGATTTCGGTCTGGTGGAATCATCGGTCCGTACTCCATCCAAAACGACACCATTAACGTATGAAATTCATCAAAAACATGCGGTAATTTTACTACAAAGTTTCCAGATCTAGTGAAGCTACATATGTAAAAAAAAATCTTGAACAAGTTTTTATAAAGAAGAATAACCTTAATATTTTCACTTTCCAGGATTGGTTTTCAAGCGACAAAAAAACTGTATACAGATTAATAATTTTATGCCGCTGAAGTTAACCGAAAATCTACAAACTTTGTATGATGTAAGCCGAAATTTAGTTATTCCTGAAGATATCACTGAAAAATATAACCGAAAAAAATTTGGATTATCAATGAAAATTGAATTCATATAATTCGCATGTTTAAAGGTAATATGGCCTGGGTGAAGTAGACCATTTCGTAAATTGCTGGATCGCATGTTTAAAATTTGTCGTACTACGAGGTAATGATTTTGAGTTGTACTAACTAATAGAGATCATCTGTACGAAAAACCAACAACCGCTACCGGTCCTTAAACATGGAAAAGGAGTAGTTCTTCGTCTCTGACACAAGTGATTGCCTTAGTGTTTTTTACTTCTCTACTCATTTCTGCAACAAACGTGCCACTGCTTCTCGAGCTTTCCAATATGCATGCGTTGGAAAGTTGTCTGCATACTGAGTTAGTATACGTTCATCGGTATCGACGAATTCTTCATACATGCCCTCTAACCGTTCTATTTTTCAGTTGATATATCTACTTACCTTCCTGCTCATGGAATCCTTCTTGTGAGATTGGGTGAAAGACCAATTCGTATACTGCTATGAATCCTCATGTTTTTAGCCGATTTTTTTAGCGTCATAGTCGAATAAATTAAACGCTGAACGGCTGTTTAAAGGAAATGTGAACTACTAGCAGGTAGCATTAGATCAATTCGTAAAATATTAGATTTCGTGTTTTTCGTGAATGAATTTGAGTTATGGCACTAACAAAGATTACCTTTGCAAAAAATCAGGTCAAATAACTTAAAATCTAAACGCAAGTTTCAAAATAACATGGATTGGGTTAAGTTAAACCAATTCGACCAATTTAAAGCTGGACGCAAACACCCCTGCTCCGGTTTAAACAGGTCCAGTTTTTCAAGGATAGTTCGGGCACGTGCGCTCAATCCAATTTGATGGAATCCAAAAAAAATATTTTTTGGTTTCAACATTTTTAATTATATAAAACATTTGTTTTGAGTAACCAACACATTTTTGTCAGATTGTCAGACTGTATTTAAATTATCCTAAATTAATTTATCTAAAAATGTTTTATTACCTTTTCATTTTCGATCATATCGGTTCATATTGATGATATTAATTTTTTTTTAAAAATTATCGGAACAATGAGTGTCGAATTTGGAATTTAATATTCTTGACTTGGACCATTTGGTTCTAGACACCGAATTTGTAAACACTTTTTATTGAACAAAATTGGCATGTCGTGATGGCGATATACCCCTTCACGAGGAAGCACTGACCAATCGGCACAAAGGTTAACATTTTAAACACTGATTACGATCAGCAGTTACGGCCATTTAAGACTGAGATTTGTCAAACTAACTTAATTCTTAATACACACATTTTGCGACCTCAGGTTCTTTAAAATTTAGTTGAGAGTTCAAGTACAAACCTAAATATTTGAATTATTTTACACTTTCAATAGATACACAAAGAGAATTACAGTAAGACTCTTTACAAGCCAGTGAATGAACAGTCATAGGATAGGGATCTCGGATTGCTCAACTCACACTGAAATACATCATTTTGGATTTACAACTCCGAACCATGTCATGTACGTACAACCGTTTCCTTAGACTCTTATGAAATGTTGGTGTAGAGAAATGTCGTGTCATCATCATCAAAAGCCACAAGCTAGCATGCAAATTAAGTTCAAAAATCGAGTTACAATAGATCAAGAAAAGTACTGACCTTAAAACAGAGTCTAGAGAGACCTCGAAATTTACAACTTTTTCATTCGTATGTCTTTTGTTTATTGCAAACGGTTTGAGCTCGATTATGAAGATAAGATTTACATATAAAAACAACTGCCGAACCTCTAATAACCTCTAATAAGAGTGATAGGAAGGAAACAAGCACCTTTTCAATCGAGGCATTTTTTATAAAACCAAACTGTCTTTGTATTTAATAACGAAAATGGGTGGTAATAGTTAAGTTCTGTTCACGTACGTGCACGCATCTTATGGAGTTATGCCAAATACAGAAATTAAAAATAAATTCGAGAATATGGGATGGGGATTTGAACACTCAACATTATTGAATTGGAAATCCCATCAACTCCAGAAGAACTAGAAATTTCAGTTCATTAACTCCTTACACAATTTCAGATTTACTTATTGGAAAAATAAATTTTTTTAAATACTATTTATATCGGAACAAACCCGAATTACTTCTATCAGTATCTTCCCTAACTAGATTTTCATGATTATCTCGAGGTAAGAAAATATCTAAACATTTTGTGAGTATTTTCCTTTTCTTTCGTATTATGAAGTGAATTTCATTTTTTAGATCGGACGATTTTATCACAAATCCAGCATGGCAGCTAGAAGATGTTGTTTAAAACGGTACATTTCCAACTGCTCTTCCACATTTTAACTCTATATATTAATGACGGGTTTTCAAATATTATAATTTTTTCAGCTACTGAATCACAAACTTCGGTTCACAGCTACTGAAGCACAAAGCACAGATTGACTAAATGGGTGATGATAACCCTCGCACATGCAATTGGCAGATCGATTTTTTATTCCTCCGTAACATTTTGACATGTACCGATACATTTTATGCCCAACAATTTTATATCCGTGATGTGGGACGAACACTTATAAAATGATGCTGACATAATGATAAATTAAGCACACGACTTTTTGTTAAAGTAGTTTTTGTTAAAATTAATTTAATTAATTAACTAATGATTTTGTGTATTATTATTTAGTTAACTTAGTCGATACTGAAAAATTGATTCACACGTGGTAGATAATTACACATAGCTCAAAAATTGAAGCCACCAGACCATTTAAACCGCCGTCGTTTTGTTAATTAGATGCTTAAACTAAATATTCTTTATCGCAAAATCATCTTTAGCGATGAAGCTTATTTTTATCTTAATAGATACGTCAATAAGTAAAATTGTCAAAATTGGGGAGCTGAGAATCCTCATGTTATTTATTCACGAAGCAGAATCTCATCCTCAAAGAGTCACTGTTTGGTGTGGTTTATGGGATGGTGGCATCTTTGAAAACGAACAGGAACATACCCTTACAGTGAATGGAGGACGTTATCGCAACCTGCTAACTTGTCTTTTGTGGCCCAAAATGAATGAATTGTGTGTCAACGACCTTTGCTTTTAACAAGATTGTCAACAAAATTTACTGATCGCATAATTTCAAGAAATTCTGAAGCTCATTGACTACCAGCCCGGATTTAACAACACTTGATTATTTTTTGTAGGATTATATGAAAGGTATAAGGCCACGGTAAACCGAAAGGTATAGCCGCTTTTATTGGAAAAAGTCAAAAACAATTTTGATTTTCGGATAGACTATAGACACGCCGTGGTGGGTATATGAACGATATTGTTTTTCATACATAAATGGCATATACCCTAGTGCGTCACGACAAAAAATCCGATTTTGGAAATCGCACGGTTTTCTTATTTTGTCGAGTAGTATTTGATTAGAAATCCCATAGATCCGTTTAATCAATAACCATATGTTTTGCTTTAGTTTAGTTGTGCCAAACTGTGCAGGCCAAAAGCAATTTAGTTCTCCTCCAGAATTCACCTTCCAGAATGCTTTTAAAATATCATTTCAGAAAAAATTTACTTGGGTGATTTCTTGAAATCGCACCATTTATTAATTAAATCACTTAAACCAGTGTTTCCTAACCTTATTTTTCACAACTTAATTTCATATTTATATTAGTAATAAATAAAATATTAATGGCAAAATTTGCATGGACTGTTAAAGTCCAAGGCGCCCTAATTTATTAATTTAGCATATCGCTCCTCAGATATATGGTATCCCTTCCTAGGGGGCCGTATGGCTCCCGTTGGGAACACTGCCTTAAACTAGTTGAAATGAAGATTCTGATCAAATTTCTTAATTGTGCCTACTCCCCATCAGCCAGAATTTCACGTTCAAACCCCTAATTTCAACCGTACTTTCAACCCAATTCAGAGTGATGGAAAGTAGGCACAATCATGAAATTTGGTCAAACGATCGGTTTGATCTGTATGATCATTACAAGCAGTTTAAGTGATTTCATTAATTAAAGATGGGATTTCCAGAATTCACCAACACAAATTTTTTTTGAAGTAATGTTTTGAAATTAGAGTTGAGGGAAGCGTCTTGTATGTGCAAATCTGGCTGATTGGGAGTAGGCACAATCATGAAATTTGATCAGAATGTTCATTTAAACTATATAGTTTAAGTGATTTCATTAATAAAAGGTATAGGATTTTTCGGAATCAAATACAAATCTTTTCGAAAGTTTTCTTTTGAAAGTGGGGTTGAACTTAGTCAGTGTGTTCAGGACCAGCAGTTTAAGTGATTTCATTGATTAAAGGTGGGATTTCCAGAAATCGCCCATACAAAATATTTCGAGAGTAATCTTTTTAAATTAAGGTTGAAATGGGGATTTCCTATTGGTGATTGTGGCTGAACTTGGTCAGTATGTTCAGTACAAGCATTTTCAATGGAGTCATTAATAAATGGTGGGGTTTCCTGAAATCGAATTTCAACGAATTTCAAAAAATTTGGCTTATCTGGCTTATATGGAGTATGCCACCAGTGAATCCTCATCTTTTCAGGTTATTAACAGCTAGTTAAAACAATGTGATTAGCATTTTCTTACTTAGTTGATCTACTTCAATATATCATGTACATATTGCATATAAATGGTAAGATAAAGCCGTTCTAGGAAAGATTCTCGCCAATTCCGGAGACGAACTAAATTGTTTTTGGAATTCACAGTTTTGCACAATTAATCTAAAGCAAAACATATGCTTTAATGTAGTGATGTATCGGGTACCCGAAAATTACCCGGTACCCGGCTTGCTTTTTGATATATGGTTTTAACCCGGATCCGGCTTACTATTTTACTATCCTTTTACTCGGACCCGACACACTACCCGGTACAAAACTTTATTTTATTTCAATGAATATTTTATATGTATGTATTTTAAATTTCGAAAGCGTAAATCTTTATTATAGCTAGAACATAGTAGTTGAGTAGTTGAATTAAGTTTAATTTTAACTAATGGGCATGAAGTCACAATAAATTTAATTAATTAAATTAATTAAATAAAAAAGTTAATTTTGTTTAGTACTTATAATTTAATAGTTTAAGATTGTGATGCTGAATTGTTCGGAATTTCGGGGTAACAATTTATTTTGTCGTTGTTCAAAAATAATTCCGGCTTCACTAAACATGCGCTCACTAGGTATGTTGCTTGAAGGTGACGACAAGTATTGTCGCGCCAATACTCCTAATTTAGAAAAATTGTGTAACTTTTTAGCCCACCAAGCAATAGGATGTGGGGCATTTCATATAATATTCAAGTTCAAGCACATCAATGAAGCCATGTAAGTTTTCCCGACTTTCGGCAGGATTTTTAATTTAATTTTCATTTTAAAATTTCTTCCACGCATCGCCATACATCTTGAACTGTATCATCTTCAAGTAAGTCAGCGTCTTCAATATTGCCAATTACCGATTGATTTTGATTATCAAGATCGATTGGTACGGCAGTTGAACATGATAAAGCCCTAATTTCATTTTAATATTTAAAAATAAAAATTTATAAACGAGGGTCTAATATGGTCGCAATTACATACAGCTTATTTGACTTCAGCTGTTCAAATCTCAATTGTAATGATTTAAGTAATTGTTTTTCATAGTTACCGTCCCGTTGTTATTTTGATTTTTTCCGAGGAAGCGTTCCGCAGTGCTGCTAATTCGGAATTATCATCGATACAAGAGCCCCTTCTGAGCTGGCTTCAACTGTGACATTAAAAATTATTCTAATAAAGTTACAACGTTTTCCACTACCAGTATGGCACTACCAGTATGACTTCCGGGGGAAATGGCGAGTGCTTAACACTACACACACTTTATCAAATTTTTTTATCAACCAGTGACCACTGAGACATAAAAAACTTTCATTCGTTTCTGAACAGGTCCCTATGTCAGATGTCAAAGAAATATAATAAAACATTTACGGCATTTCTCAAAAACATCAGACATAATTTTTGTAGTAATAAATTTCCTTGATGGCAATTCATATCGAGGTTCTAATAGTTTAATGAGATTAATAAAGCGAACATTACTGAATATATTAAGAAGTTGATTATCTAAAGCAATCATTTCAACAATTTTGTAATGAATTTGAATTGCTTTTGTACGGTTAATATCCCATAATTTTCTCTTGTCCCAGCTTTGCGGTAAAAGTTGTTGGCGAATTGGACGTTACGACCCTGCATTTGAGGAGTCTAATTTACGTGTTTTATTTTCAGTTTGAAATTCATCCCACTCACGTTTATGTTTTAAACGTAAATATTTAATTAAACTTGAAGTGCCGTATGTTTTGGTATCCGTTCCACCTCGCGAAAATTCCGAATCGCATAACTTACAAATTCCTTTGCTTTCATCATTGACCGAAAATTTAAAAAGAATTCCAAATCAAACTCATTATTTTAAACAATTATAAACAAAACGATACTACAGGTTTATGCACAGAGTGAAGTTAACCTTTTATTGATTTGATGTTACAAATTTTGAATAATTTTTAATTATTATTTAATTTTTGTTTTAAAAATAATAAGAAAGAAAAACTGAACTGTGTGTTAAATTGGTAATTTTGACAAGAAAATTTTACAGAATTGGTATACATAATGGTAATTCTACATATATTGTCTGTTACCCGGTTTATTACCCGATTCTTCACTCGGTTTACTACTCGGTAAATACTACTCGACAAAATAAGAAAACCGTGGAATTTTCAAAGTGGGATGTCTGTCGTGACTCACATGTGATGCATTGTAGGTTAAGCTACTTAAAAAAATTATTTGGCAAATTATCGTAACACTAGGAATGAATTATACTGCAGAAGCACAGCTTCATAATTGGCAACATTGGATGAAAATCGCGAAAATCATTGGATGAAAAGATTGAAATTATTAGAGTTAAAAGAACATATTTAGGTCCGTTTCTTGCCGTTCTTATGTATGACCAATTTTGTTTTATTTATATGTTTCAAATAAAAAAGGAGTTTACTATTCAATTCAAGTAATAATGTTACGTTTGCCAACCTCCTTGCCATAATTTCAAAATCTCATATAGATTAAATACTTAATGCAATATTTAATAGTATCCAGTTGCAGCTATTCGAGTATATTAAAAGAAATAATTTCTATTTCTAAAATGTTAGAACATGAAAAAACGAACATAACACGGTCGTTGTAGTTTTGTCTGCAGTAACATAAAATTACCGGTCGCTTTAGCTGCTACACTATTTCAAATCGTTAATCCTTTATATTTTCGAAATTAATGTACGTTTTTTTTTTAATTTTCGTCTGCTTAGAACAAAAATATCCTAGCGCAAAAAAAAATAATAAGTTGGTTTTTCAATGTTCTAAAACCGAACATAAAACCGTGTTATTGAAAACAATTGTTATTTTTATGATCATCCTGCATTATGATTATTACGAATATAATGGTGGATATGTACTTGCATTTATATGGAGATGTTAACTCAACCGTTGTATATCCTCCAAAATTAAACCATTTCATTCTATCTATAACATTATAGATTATGTATATAAGACCAAGTAGAGAAGTACAGTAGTTTTGGATCATTATTATTATAAAATTTTCAATTCCAACTATTTTTTTTTTTTTGAAAACTTTCCAATGAGCATAAAAAAGCGCATGCAAAACCATAATGATCATTACCGAAACAATGTATGGCTTAATTTAATTTTGTTCTCATTACATTATTTTTTAATTATTAAAATAAACACAGAAAAAATATTTAATAACAATAAAATTGAAAAAAACTAGTTAAAAAATAAAGTTTTGATTGTAAAAAAGCTTTTGAAATTGTATTAATTCAATTTTGGCGAAAACAATAATTTACGTTATACTCGTACTCGTATTATTGTACTAAGGGGACGACGACGGTAGTAATATGAGCTTCCAGCCATAAAATAAATCTACAGTGTTTTCTATTATCTCGTTTTTTTTTTACATTACCTAGATTAATTAGAGTCGAACATAATTATAGTTGATACAATATAAAAATATTTCAAATCGACAGGGTAGAGTAAACTACTGTGTATTTCAGGATTTCTGGTTTACATACATTAGTTCTCCAGGCGTTGGGAGAATAAGCCAAGTACAACTACGATGCTTATGTTAGTAAATTTAAAATTGCAGCTACTAATTTTGTTAAAAAATAATATCGAGCGATTTTGCAGAGTTATGGTTTGCTATATACATGACAACACTAAACTATAACGACAGTTTTTTTATCCCAGCATATTACTGTCACCCCAGGATTTCTGCCAAATCAGCATTTATCATCCCGGGAAGACCTATAACGACAATAAAATATTGTTACGAACTTGTCCTGCCAACTCCCGTTCGTTTCACTGGATTGTGACACCAAAATTTACACATTCCCGTGAAGTTTGTTCTAACTATTTTCTAAAATTCCGAAAACCAAATTTACGACAAACTTCATGCGTAAGTCCAAGAGCG
Organism: Nephrotoma guestfalica; assembly: GCA_963691935.1. Lineage (NCBI taxonomy): Eukaryota > Metazoa > Arthropoda > Insecta > Diptera > Tipulidae > Nephrotoma > Nephrotoma guestfalica. The sequence goes on from OY829915.1 coordinate 23,391,436, forward strand.
TGAAGTTTGTCTTAAAATTTTCCTGACTAATTTATCATGAGTATTTATTAGTTAATCTCTCGTTATAATAAATTATCATATTTGTAAGCAATATCAAACTCTCTTTATCAATAATATGTACGTATCTCGCGAATACCGTTCAAGAAAAGCAGTTCCTTGATTCGAGTTATTCGAACTCTGCACCAGGAAAGTCAACCATCATTGAATGGTATGCTAAATTTAAACGTGGTCATACAACCACCGATAATGCACCACGCTCTGGACGCACAAATGAGACTGTGACTTCAGAAAACATAAAAAAAATGCACGAAAATGTTTTTAATCACCGTAAGTGTGGTTACGTGACCTAGCTGACATTGCAAAAATATCAATGGCATGTATTGTTCATATTTTTCACGAACATTTGTCCATGAGAAAGCTGTACTCGAAGTGGGTACCACGATTGAGCACAATAAAAATAATTTTTTATGCGGTATATGACAATGGATGAAACATGGATCCACCACTATATACCAGAGTCAAATCGGCAATCAGCTGAATGGCGGGAGGCCGGTGAAACACGTCCGAAGCGACCAAAAGCACAATAGTTAATGTGTCTGTATTTTTGGATACACATGGTATAATATTCGTTGACTACCTTGAGAATGGAAGAAAAATCAATAGCGAATATTATATCGGGTCATTGGTGCGTTTGAAGGAATAATTCGCTGAGAAACGACCTCAAATGAAGAAAAAAAACGATCTTTCACCAAGACAATCCACCATGTCACAAGTCGATTTCAACAATGGAAAATTTGCATTACTTGCTTGCAGACCTCAAGCAAAGCTCCAGGTAAAGATATTTGGCTCCAGAAATGATTGCCGAAACTGACGCTTATTTTGAAGACAAGGATAAATCGTTCTACAAAAAAGGCATTGAAATATTAGAGCGTCGTTGGTCTGATTGTATCGCTCTAGAAGGAAATTATGTTTTTGAGTTAGACGCAATTCACAAATAATTGTCATATCTTGATGAAATCTGTGCTGCCTTGAATAAATACACCCTAAGCATCATATAAAGAGTTTATGACTACTAGCTACTATAAGCGGTGAAGCAATTGAAAATAGTATTGCGATTGATTCCAAAATTCGGAGTAGCAAGATATCAAAAACAACACCAGAGGAATTATCTCTAAAAATCTCACACCCTCGCACACTGATCGTATGTACCGAAATCCAAAAGTGCGATTAATCGGAATTTCCTTCAGCCTCAATTTTTCGGGTGATTAACAAAACTGCGACCGAGAACAAATTTTTGACCTTAAGATTTTGTCAGATGTATCATTCGTTTTATCGGCGATGATCGAAAATTTTCTCTTGAAAAAGCTCTCTATGAATCTGTCGTAGGGATTGACTAATCGGTTTTAAATTGTGGACTTACGCTTTTCCCATAAATTGAAGGTCCCAGTGATTTTTGGCCGAAATTGGTTCACTTGAAGTGGCCGCTTCTATGTAACTTCTACGTTTTCCATATAAATCATCAATATCAAAACGCAAGCTTTTTTTAATTGTCAGTCTCTTCTAAAAAACAAAACCTTTATTACAATATCACTTCATTGTGATCACATATCGTTTTACAATACGAGGGATAATATTTTTGGGCAAAATAAATTTTTTTTTCAACGTAGTCACCTTTTAGCTCGATACACTTAGCCCAACGTTTTTCCAATTTGTTGATCCTTTCCGAATAGTACGATTTCTTCAACCCTTGAAAATAGGCGTTTGTTGCATCGCTGATCTCCTCATGAGAGCCGAATCTCTTTCCGCCGAGCATTTTCTTTAAGTTCGGAAACAGGAAATATTTGCAGGGGACTAAGTCTGGAATATGTGGCGGATGTGGAAGCAATTCGAAGCGTAATTCTTAAATTTTGGCCATGGCAACTATACACGTGTGCATCCGTGCATTAGGACAATGGATTCAAAACGTCGTTGAAACGGTCCACTAAGTTATATAGCAGTAATATTCGCCGTTGACTGGTCTCCCCTTTTGAAGGTAATCGATGTGGATTATGCCGCGTGCTTCCCAAAAAACTGTGGCCATGGCCTTGTTGGCCGCGGCACCCAACGCGCGGATAGCGTTTTCATATTCAAATGTTCGTGTAATAATCTCGCGCACTTTCACCCTGCGGTCTTGCAGCAATACCGTATCATGGATTTTGTCAACCATTTTTGGTGTGGTGGCTTCATTTAGGCGTCCGTTTTTCCACGCAAAAAATAATGTTCAATTAACACACGAAATTCACGTTTTTCCATGTTTCCAAAAAACAATGGGTTGTCTGTTTTCAATGGCTGTCAAAACTGAACTAAATGACAGATCTGTCTGAAAATTTAAATTTGATCTAGTGACAGATGGTATTGACGAATGACATCTGGAATTTACGATTGTGGCGCTCTCTGTTGCAATTTTACTAGACTTCTCACAACGACCTCGTAGTTCAGTTTTAATTCATTTGCTCCATCTGTGGTAAAAATAGGAAAATTAATGCAATCTTTGGGTAAAGATTTGATATTTGGTGCCGTACTCGTTATTTTTAAGCGCACCGCATTACATCCCCTCCCCGTAGAATCTACCAGTGATTGACAGCTTTCAACTGTAAAAGGTCATAGATTTTTTCTGTAAGTTGGTCGGGTGACGAATCTAACGATATACACCGTCGTACCATTAATCGCATTTAACATTAATATCAGCACCAACTGCAAGCCGTTCAATCTGTACTCGTAAATCACACGGAAGGTATTACTGAAAATGAGGAATTTCTAAATCAGCCATTTTTGTTGAATAAATGTCTCGCCAATGTCAAATTAATTGCCCATCTCCAAGACAGGCGAGATCGTAATAGAGGGTAATGTACCCTACACTGAAAAAAATATTTCATTCAATTTAATAATAAATGTTCGTTTTAATCCTGATAATACTTTCAAAATCATAGTGAGAAAGAATTTTATTAGAGAAAATGATATTTTATGTAGAACAAAATATTTTTAAAATGATAAATAATATATTATTAAATCTCTCAAATTTTCTAATATTTTCAAAATGAATTTGCTTTATCAGATAAATAATACGTTTTAAAAATTAAATCATCACAATAATAAATTTTTAGTAGTTTGAAAAATGGTATATTAAAATAACAATTAATAGTTTATTATACATTTGATAATAATATTATTGATAAAACAATTATATATGAATATCTTTTTATTGATATGATAATATCAAGTAACTATAACAAAATTAGTATAAATGGTAAGTAAAAAATATTATTGATGAGAAAATATCTATATTACTGTGAATATAGTTTATCAACATAATAATTTATTATTTAAGGTTTATAGAGAAGTAGTATATTCTATAATATTGTTTCGTATTTACAATAATTGGTCAAAGGGAAAGTCACCAAAGACGCTATATATGAGTTTTTTCTTTCCATTTTCTTATTGTGATTTCAACTTGACCTGAACGGACGTGCGTTAGAAGTGAAATGTTTTAATTTTTAATATTAAATAATTATGGGTGATTTGTTTAAATTTTTAATTTATGATTTAAAATTAAATAAAAATGTACTAAAGGAATATATAATTATTGAAAAATTCATAGGTAAGTTGCTCAAATATTGTGTTTTTAAAGCGGTGTATACGAGTACATATAAAATAAATGTGCTCCTCTGCTTCAAATGGCGGTATAATATACTTTCCACAAATATCTATTAACACATTATAGTCCACACGAATTTTCATTTTGTGTTGTATGGAGTCTAAAAAATATCAATTTAAATTTGCTTATATTCTTTTGAAAGATAAAGAATCCGATCTTCATGTGGATGAGAAACATCTAATTAAAACTGATTTTTACTCAAAACTAGATACAATTTTTGGCCTTGATGAACGTGATATAAAATCGTACAAAACATTTATGTATAAGGGGACAGTATATAATAAGGGGTATTATCTGTTCAAACAGGAACCAAATAAGAGCCTTTATGAAATTTTAGAAATTTATGTAGTTCAAACGAATTCTGAAATTATTTTCTGTCTAAATGAAATTTTAATTAAAAGCTTCGATAGGCATATGTTGAGTTATGAAATAAATAGTAATTATGTAAACATTTCAGATTTTAGATATCCTCCAATAATAACCAACAAATTAGCAAATGGGAGATTATTTTTCAGAATAAAGCAATTGTTTTAAAATTATTAAATTCCTTTCAATAAATCCCGTACCTATATAGCATTATTAACTATTTATAAAAGATATACAATGGCAAATTCTACAATACAACCCGATGACGATTTTGAAAATATCAATATTTGCGAGTTACCATTAACTTACCATCAACTACAACCAATGAATACAAGATTACATATATCTAATACAACGCCAAAATATGCAAGCCCTGAAATCGACGAAGAAGATGCAAAACAGTTATTAGAGCATTTAAAAGACTAGGGGGATTCAGCTTTTTATATCAATTATTTTTAGGTAACATACATCGATTTATACATACTTAAATACTATGGATTAAATAAATTTTAATTAAACTAATTTCTTTTTCATATTAAGATGAACGAATCGATATTGAGGCTATGAAGTCATTGAGTACCAACCACTTGCTAAATCTATGCTCAAGTGGGAAAATGCAATTGGGAATAGCAATTAAATTTGAATCTAAATTAAAGAAATGGCAAACAATGGAATGCACAACAATTTATACCCATTCTGACAAGTCAACTGACCAATTACCTAAATATGATGTTCATAAAGAAACAGTGCCACAAAAGAGTGTTTCTTTAGAAGAAATTTTAACAGAGTCACCTAAAGGCAGGCTAATTCTGAACCACTATAAGACCAACCCAAATTTAAATGATGCATGCAGAGCAACCATCATGGAACTAATAAATCGTTTTTTAATACAGAAGGAAATAAAAATGTCCAATGAACTGGCGAAAAATATTTCATTGCAAATTATTGACCAATTTCCTTCAGAAAACCTGGTATGAAAAAATATTTAATATTTAAATTTTTAATTAATAATAGATTAATTCATTTTATTACAGGACATGTATTATATTAAGCAACCCGGAAAAGCTGCAATATCGATAGTTTCAGCAAAATATTATAATGCTCAAAGATCCCTCAAAAATTGTGGCATACTCGGAAAACGGGTGTACGAATCGCGCGGGTATAAAGAATCAAGAATAAGGAACGAGCAGTGTTTACAGTTAGGTAAGTTTTATTTAAATATCATAATAATAATGCAATTAAATTTATTTGCTAAACATGTGGATTTCCCTTAATTCTAGAACCTGAGGTCAACAATCAGAACAGCTTAGACGAATTAAAAAAGGATAATTGTAGTTTCGCTGGATTGGAGCATCATTGGGAGGCAACCAAAAATAGATATCGCAACCATTGAAGCAAATTGCAGCGAGATATTAAATAAATGGCCTCATTACAAAAAGTCATTAGGGTATAAATTGGTTTGTAGCACTTTAAAGCCGAATTTCTCAAGAGTACGAATCTAACGATTACAATTTTAAAATTTTAGGTGGAAATTGATTTTAGAAACATATATCCAAATGCGGGCAACATCTGTGATAAATTTGAAATATTTTTCCAAAAAATTTTACCAATTATGGAAAATAAAATTAAAGATGGCCACAACAAGAAAATATTGGAAACAATACTACGAAATAGTTGTTTGTCTGAAAGAAAATGTTCTAAATTAAACGAATATATATATATATATATATATATATATATATATATATATATATATATATATATATATATATATATATATATATATATATATATATATATATATATATATATATATATATATATATATATATATATATATATATATATATATATATATATATATATATTCGTTTAATTTAGAACATTTCCATGATCCATTGACGAGCCGAAGGAGTTTTTTGTCTATTTCGATGGAATAAAATACAAATTACCCACTGTCCTTAATTCGTTTGATTGCTGTTTCAAAATATATATTGTATTTAACCTGCATTATTCAAAACAGTCGATCTTATATTGAAATTTCCTACAAAGATAAATATGTATATATAACCTATCAACAAACTTCGACAAATTCCATCCATCTATTAGTGCGTTATTAACAAAAATTAATGAATAAAAATATTATTAATTATTTTTATAAACAATTATTTCCTTAATTCAAACATACTTTGTTTGAACATTGGAAAATATATTAATAAAAAATTGAAATCTGAAATAAAAACCAAAATTGTGTATATTTGTTACTTTTAAATAAAACTGAAATTAAAATTAAAATTAAAATAGTTTTTGTTAAACCAAATGTGTGACACCAGCAAATCAGATATATATATATATATATATATATATATATATATATATATATATATATATATATATATATATATATATATATATATATATATGTATATATATATATATATATATATATATATATATATGTATATATATGTATATATATATATATATATATATATATATATATATACATATATATATATATATATATATATATATATATATATATATATATATATATATATATATATATATATATATATATATATATATATATATATATGGGTGTGTGTTTAAAATCTGCTTCAATAATTTATCTTCTCTGAGAGAATATTATGTATATAATAGCTAACAATTTGATAAAAATTATCATAATGAATCTATTTTAATACAGCATATTTTCTAATTGAATGAAACAAATTTTCTATTAGAAAATATAATGATAATAGTTTTTCATAATGATAATATTATTATATAACTAAATATCAAAATGAAACAGAATTTTCTATATGATAGAGTTTTGTTTAATAAATATGAAAATATTTTATTCTTATACTAATGTATTGTAATCGAAAATGTTGATAGAATAATATTAATTGTACAATTAAATTTATCAACCAATTAACATATTTTATTACATTGATGGACTTCTTTATTGGCGCTATATGAATAAAGAAAGTATTAAAGTGATCACATTTTAAATCAATATGAATGAATATTTCTTTCAGTGTACCTAAGATCCAAACTGCCACCTCTGTATAGTGCCAAACATTCCAAATGCGCTTCCTTGTGATTCCTTCCATGCCAATTGGAACTTCGGTTGTAATCCTTTTGTTCGTTGCGGATTGTAGACAATTTATGTAGAAAATTAAGAAAATGACGTCGACAATGTAGAGATTGTAGACACAGTCGAAAATTGGTATTTAAGTTAACATTTATCAAAATCCTAATGTTTTACCATTCAAGGTAGAGTGCATTCGTTCTGATCATTGAAAAATGTTACCCAGAGCTTTGGGAATAAAAATTCGGTTGTAAATAGCGCCTACGTTGGGAGGATTAAATGATAGAAGGGAGGTGCTGGAACTTACCGCATGCCCGTGAAAGTTATGTCGGCTGATAAAGAATACAATTCCTGATGACTAGACAACGTTATAACCTTCCATGGTAATCTGCCATACACTAATACACAATCCACATCAGATTTGACAACATCTATAACATGTCCGCTATAACCTAACAAGTCTCGAATACAAGTTCCTCGAGTTCATAATCCGAATAAATGCCAAAATATGACCGAAGACTCACTTGATATTTTAAACAATATTTTTCCCACTATCTCCTAACACATGGATTCTACTGGGCTGGACCCTTCTTCTAGCATCGTTCGTTTCTTTGTCAATGTGAACAATCCATCTCAAGGTGCTCAATATTCGTTATTTTGGCTAGTTACTGAGGCCAGAAGCACCTCAGTACTCTCCTAAGGCATTTATTTACAAACACATGTGGCTCATTGTTGATCGTATATGTGTAAGCTTCCAGGCTTCGCAACCACTCTGTAACACTGACTTCATATACGAATTAAACATTCTTCGTTTGGTGTTTGCGGGATAGGACAGATGTGTTCCAGACTTTATGTAACATGTTCAATGTTGTTCTCGCTTTGTTGATTTGTTTCTTTATAACTTCATCTGTGCCACCCGTTTTCGCTAAAGTGCAACCAACGTATACGATTTCATTGGTGTGTTTAGCCCCATCGTCTGGCTCTCCTGATATTTATTTTGAGGCCAACTTCTTTTGCTAGATTTGAGTAGGTGTAATGGTGAATTCCATTCATTAGACTGCTCCATGAAGTTGCGTTTTTTTGTAATATGAAAACTTTGGTGTAACTTCGTCCTGGTCTGAAGCCGGTTTGTTCCTTTCTCAATTTCGGGTCCGTGAAATTCTATAGATGATGGCCATTGCTAATATCTTTATAGTTATGTTGACGAGAGACTATATCTTGCCAATTTATACATCGATAGTCTAATAGGATAACTGCTAATGAGGTACTCAAAATTCTCAATTGTTACACCAAAGATCACTACACTACTATCATCTTTGAGGATGCTATAGGCAATGTTGTAACAGTTACTGGTGACTGGTATTGCGACATGTTGGAAAACTTTCTTGAACACAAATTGGTTCAGTTAGGCCTACAGAACATGTGGTTCCAACAAGACAGTGTCCCAATCAAAAGGTTGTGATAACGACTGGCCCCCACAATCCCAAAGTTTTACCCGTCCCAATTTCTTACTATGACGGTTCTTGAAGAAAAAAGTACACCAATAAACAAACCTCGATGCTGAAGGACAACCTTTGCTGAAATAACACCAGAAGTCTGATTCATTGACATTTTCAATTAGGTAATAAAACATAGTATACAAAACTACTGTTTTAGCGCTACATCTCAAATATGTTATCATAAATATGTGGTCATCTCACAGGAGTGAGAGATTTCTGAACTCTTTAAGATACAAATATGTAGCATATCGTTCGAACTATCTTGAACTAAGCATTAATTTTGTTACCAGCACTTTAGTTTTCAAATACACCTTTTCGATGCTCTGAGCACTTTACAGAGCTTAGAAGTAAAGCCAGCACAGAAGCCACAGGGAAGTTTACTATACATGAAACAATTCGACTCATCCCAACACGCGAAGAAGTAAATGCACACAACCAGGGAGTGAGCACCAGGGAAGTCAGTACGTTCATATTTACCGAGTTCTAGATCAAGATTAAATTATAAATTCTATGCAAAAATTTGAGAATGTCGACACGGAGAACGACATCCCGTCCTGCATCACTGAGCGACTCATTACGTGTGGAGAGTCAGTTCAGTAAATAAATAGAATCAAAATATAAAAGAATCATCATGCATTTCATTAATAGCTACACAGGTGACGGTAGAGGAGTGCTGAAATATTAGGAGTTCAGAAAATAACCAGAAACGACATGAACCAATGATGAGGAGCGCCTTTAAAACCATGCCTTCGAGCTACTTTGCAACATCAGTCAAATGGGAAATTGTATCTTTAAATAACAACGTACTTCGCAAGGCCGCTCTATTATACGACGTCCAAGTCAAAATTAACAATTAAAGAATTATAAAAACTCCATTATGTCGTGGTAAAACAAATTATTTAAGTAAATAAGTAACTTTTCAGTTATTTCGATGTCTTTATTGCCATAATCAACAAAATTAGAAGCACCACAAACTATTGTTCGTTTCTATTAGTAAATATGAACTCAACAAAATTGATACTTTGTCGATAACTTGCACACGAAGTACTCAGCATTTTCTAATCTCTTCTTTCCCATGTTTTTCATAATTTTTGATATTTTGTTGTGCAGTGCATAATCCATTAAGTATTTACAATGTACTGAGCACAATAAAAAATCGTACACCAAACGATAAAATTCAATTTTACTTGTAACAAAATTTATTTATTAAAATTCGCGTGCTTGATATAAAATTCTTTCGTTTCGTAAATACAACACAAAATTTTATTTAGTTAAAGCTCTCCTTGTTGTACTGTACAAAATGAAAAAGCGCTTCATTTTCGAGCATTTTTTAATTTATATTGAATATGTAGTTGACTTGAAGCGAATTAGATTCAATCGATGCTAAAGTATCAACACAATGGATTGGGTTTGTTGCATGCCACAATACGTTTATAATTTATGTCAGGAAATGTTGAAACCTTATTCAAGTAAAATTTTGATATATATATATATATATATATATATATATATATATATATATATATATATATATATATATATATATATATATATATATATATATATAACGGGTGATTTTTTAAGAGCTTGAGAACTTTTTTTTAAAAAAAAACGCATAAAATTTGCAAAATCTCATCGGTTCTTTATTTGAAACGTTAGATTGGTCCATGACATTTACTTTTTGAAGATAATTTCATTTAAATGTTGACCGCGGCTGCGTCTTAGGTGGTCCATTCGGAAAGTCCAATTGTGGGCAACTTTTTCGAGCATTTCGGCCGGAATAGCCCGAATTTCTTCGGAAATGTTGTCTTCCAAAACTGGAATAGTTGCTGGCTTATTTCTGTAGACTTTAGACTTGACGTAGCCCCACAAAAAATAGTCTAAAGGCGTCAAATCGCATGATCTTGGTGCCCAACTTACCGGGCCATTTCTTGAGATGAATTGTTCTCCGAAGTTTTCCCTCAAAATGGCCATAGAATCGCGAGCTGTGTGGCATGTAGCGCCATCTTGTTGAAACCACATGTCAACTAAGTTCAGTTCTTCCATTTTTGGCAACAAAAAGTTTGTTAGCATCGAACGATAGCGATCGCCATTCACCGTAACGTTGCGTCCAACAGCATCTTTGAAAAAATACGGTCCAATGATTCCACCAGCGTACAAACCACACCAAACAGTGCATTTTTCGGGATGCATGGGCAGTTCTTGAACGGCTTCTGGTTGCTCTTCACTCCAAATGCGGCAATTTTGCTTATTTACGTAGCCATTCAACCAGAAATGAGCCTCATCGCTGAACAAAATTTGTCGATAAAAAAGCGGATTTTCTGCCAACTTTTCTAGGGCCCATTCACTGAAAATTCGACGTTGTGGCAGATCGTTCGGCTTCAGTTCTTGCAAGAGCTGTATTTTATACGGTTTTACACCAAGATCTTTGCGTAAAATCTTCCATGTCGTCGAATAACACAAACCCAATTGCTGCGAACGGCGACGAATCGACATTTCACGGTCTTCAGCAACACTCTCAGAAACAGACGCAATATTCTCTTCTGTACGCACTGTACGCATTCGTGTGGTTGGTTTAATGTCCAATAAAGTAAACTGAGTGCGAAACTTGGTCACAATCGCATTAATTGTTTGCTCACTTGGTCGATTATGTAGACCATAAATCGGACGTAAATCGCGAAACACTTTTCGAACCGAACACTGATTTTTGTAATATAATTCAATTATTTGCAAGCGTTGCTCGTTAGTAAGTCTATTCATTATGAAATGTCAAAGCATACTGAGCATCTTTCTCTTTGACACCTTGTCTGAAATCCCGCGTGATCTGTCAAATACTAATGCATGAAAATCCTAACCACAAAAAAATCACCCTTTATATATATAGGGCGGCCCATTTTTGTATGGAGGAAATCTTATCTCTTTTTTGTAAAGGGATCAGGGCTAAAAATATTAGTTTCTGTTAGAAATGACCTACTGAAAATATTCAGGTCCATCGGACCACGTTTGGGGGTCGCTCAAATTAGTCTTTTCTACAAAAAAAACACTAAAACGATCCGTGGTGACGTTTTATCTTCTCTTTCACTTCAGCTCGTTCAAATAACCCTGTTTAATATTTTCTAAGTATTTTTGAGTATGTCAAATCCAATGAAATGATAAAAGAAGGAGGTTGGCGATGCGGAAGATTTGTTTTCGGGCTCTTTCTTTCAAAAAAATTAAAACTTGTGAGCGCCGTCTAATTTGTAAAATAGTGCCTATCATGTTTGACTAACTATTTTTATTTGCGTCTATAAAGCAAAGAATTTAGACAATTCACTAAAAAATTAACGTTTTTATAGTTGAAAAACGCCCAAAAAGTCGTTTTGCCGTGCATACGTATCTACGAAAACATATCTATTTTAGAGGATTTGTGGAAAACCTTACCACAGTTATGCTAGCATTTCATCCATTAAGTTGCACCGGCCTACAGAAAACAGTATACTTGAAAAGGAGCGCGAGAGATACTTGGGTTAAATTAACGGAATTTTTGCGAAGATAATTCAAGAAGTTTACTAATAGTGCAATTAGCCGAACGACTGAAAAAATTCGTATAATTATTTCGAAGCTACTTAATTGCTGTGCGAGCTTTGGGTAAGCTTGATGATGTTGAGGAACCAGGAATTATTCAATACTGAATTTATGGTATTTCTGACCATGAACCAAGCAAGGCAATACTGTATTGAGCTGGTCAATTCAATCAGCGGAACCGGATGATACTTGGCAAGCAAACCGAAAGTTTTCACCAAAATGCCATGGTTGTGATACGAGAGGTCATATTAGCAGCAAACGTCTCAACAAATAAAATGGTTCAAAATGCTTCGAATGCTATGAGATTGGGCATATAGCGCCAAACTGCACGGTAAAACCAACCAAACCCATACTATGTGCGGCAACTAAAAACGAAACTAGCATGCTAGCCAGAGATGTAAACAAATTTGAAATTCTGGTATCAACTTGTACGCAATGGTGGTTAGCGAGTGCAATATTAATCTGATGGCTATGAATAAATATCTGCGACATCAATAAAGGGTATGATAGTTAATAACAATCCAAAAATTAGCGAACAAGATTCAGATATAGAAAAGAAAATGTTTCTAAAGCATGATCGACCAATATATCAACAACCAAGAAGAATGTCACCATTGGAAACCGAAATCGTTACGAAACAGATGAATGGATTGAGGAAGTTATTCTAAGACCCAGCAAACCAGAGTTCGCAAGCCCTACAGTACTTTCAAATAAAAATAATGGGTGAAAACGACTATGTATGATTTTAGTAACCTGAACGAAGCCATAGTAAAGGACCGGTATCCATTGCCACTTATTAAAGACCAAATAGATTTACTACAAGGAGCAAAGGTTTCTCAACTTTAGATCTGAGAAACGGGGTTTTCCATGTTCCTGTGGCGCAAGATAGCATCATCTTGGCCTTCATAACACCGTTTTGTCATTATGAGTTCCTAAGGGCACCAGTTAAGTGATGTAACTCGCCAAACGTTTTTCAACGTTAAAAGGAATATTTTTAAAGATTTGGTTTTGAAGAAGAAACTCTTTGTGTATATGGATGGCTTAGTGGTACCGACAAGAGATGAGCAGGAAGGTTTGGTGAAGCTGGTAGGAGTATTGAAGGTAGCTGAAGAGAATGGCCTGCAAATAAAGTGGATAAGTCTCAGTTTTTATCCAAGTCAATCGAATATCTTGGATATGAAATAGATGACGAAAAAGTTAAGCCGTCAACAAGAAAAAAAAAAACAGCAATCACTAAATTTCCAGAACTCAAGAGTGCAGTCAAAATTCAGAGTTTCTTAGGATTGACGGGGCATTTCTGAAAATTCGTAGACAATTATGCGATAATCACAAAACCTTTGTCAAAGAGAAGCATTCGAACGATTAAGGTGCATTTTAACCAGTGAATCAGCAAATGAATAGATTTTCAAGCTACTAGAGTCAGGTCAGTATGACGAATACGTTTCTAATAATGGCGTTCTTTTTTAATTACTTAATGATGTTTTAGCGTTGGTTGTACCAGAAGCAATGCAATCAGAGGTTGTACGTACATATAATGAGCAGGGTCACTTTGTTGTTAGTAAACTCAAGAGCTGAAAGAAAGGCAGTATTGTATTCGAAAGCTAGCAGACAAAGTTCAGATGGCTATTAAAAATTGTATCCCGTGCCTTGTAGCTGGCCGTAAGACGGAGAAGACTACAACAACAAAAGAGGTACTACGGAAGCTGGATATTCAAAAGGCCGTACTTGGAAACCGATCAATGTAATAAGTGACAAGGGAACTGCGTTCACTTCCTCGGAACTCCAAGAATATTGTGCATGGAAGGTATAGAACATTATACTATTACGACGGGAATGCCAATAGGGAATGGTCAAGTTGGACGGTTAAACCAAATCATTATTCCTGCTTTAATTAAGATGACACCTATCAACGTAGCATCGCGATGTCATCTTTTGAATTATTAATGGTTGTCCTGAATACATTAGACTCAAGGAAGTAATTAAGCAGGAGATAGGTTTGTTATATAGTGAAGGTCGGCAGATCTTAAGAGAATAAGCAAGACGCAAAGTATTAGAAATCCAAAAGGAAAATTATAAACAATTTAACAAGAGAAGGAAGTATTTGGCGGTGCGTTGAAACTTTTAAAGAAATTTTTAGGTCTTTATCAAATCGTACGGTTACAGAGAGGAACCGCCTGTACAAAAGGTTGGGCAAGCCGAAGGACTTATTAACACGTCCACTTCTGCGAGTATATGAAGGCATATTACGAAGGTGTTACTGAAGATGATAGTGTGAACGATTTTGATGGCGTTCCTAGCCTAGACGAAAGCACAGGGTAGAGTTGATCCGAGACTAATGAGTAGCAGGCTGGCAAAGTGGGTGTTGGTAGTACCCTATACACTCGTATATATATATATATATATATATATATATATATATATATATATATATATATATATATATATATATATATATATATATATATATATATATATATAATTATATAATATATATATTGCAGGCCATATCAGAAGGGGGCAGGGGGCAAAATTCCAGGGCCTCACCCTTATAGGGACCTCTATCTTTTAAACTTTTCTCAAGTAAAAAATTATGAGTAAATCATTTATAAAAGCAAAATTAGTGCCTCTATCGCGTTGGAGAAATAATAAAATGAACTGCATGTGAATATTATAAAAGTTAGTTAAGCGCCTCTTCGCGAAAAAATGGAGTAAAATTCACTACATATCAGTGATGTAACCTTTAACCTTTAAAATTAGATGTTAAACGTCAAACCGAATAAATGTAATTTTTATTTTATTTGCAGATTTAAGATAAAATAAATATATTAAGCAAATAAAAAAAATCTTCTAAGGCAGGTTTCCAATCAATCAATCTTCGTATGAAAATATATCGTGTGACGTACACTTTCTACTATGCAGCAAGCGCCATAATATTTTTTTTATATTGCAATCCGATTTATGCCACATCGCTATGTATTTAATTTTATTAAATCAAATTACAATACGTGCCTGCAGCCTGAGCGACGAATTGTACTCTCGTTCGAATCGTATTGCCAATTAAATAATCCCTTTTATATTGGTTTAAAACGTACTCGTACGTAATTTTTTTAATAATTAACAACCCATTAGGAATGAAAAGGCATTTTGAAAGCGGCGCTAGCAAGAGACAGAACAAAAAATTGAAGGAAAATGCTGTTAGTAAACTGAAACCCATTACGAGCTTTTTTTACACAGTGCGAACACATGATATTGGTGAAAGCGAGCAAAATATAAATTTAGGGACGGAAAGCAATAACCTTCATATCGATGTTGGTGTTGAAATACAAGATGCTGTTAATTTTAATGATGATCGAGACACTACAAATTTGACACATCATAATACCCCAAATTCAGAAACTAAAATCGATGAAAAAGTGCAAAGCAATCCAATTAAAGACGTTTTTGATATAGATATAGGACTTCTTGATAAAC
The DNA here is from genome assembly GCA_963691935.1 of Nephrotoma guestfalica. Classification (NCBI taxonomy): domain Eukaryota; kingdom Metazoa; phylum Arthropoda; class Insecta; order Diptera; family Tipulidae; genus Nephrotoma; species Nephrotoma guestfalica. The sequence continues at coordinate 23,407,127 of OY829915.1, forward strand.
ATAATTCCGATCAATTAAATTCATTTTTTTAAATTATTCGGTTTAAAATTCCATTAAATATTCCAAACGATGATACAAATCGACGATTTCCTTACAATTTATTATCAAAAATGTTGACAAATGGAGAATCATGTAATAGAGACTGGTTGTGTTGGAGTAATAAATATAAAGCTATTTATTGTGCTCATTGCTACATTTTGAAGGCCAGCAAATGTAATGCATCACACTTAACAGATAAATTTGGGTATAATTCCAAAAACGGTCGAAAAAAGTTGTATGCTCGTATACCGTCACACGAAAGCTCAAATTTACATAAAAAAAATAATATCCAATGGAAGAACTCGCAAAACGCGGCTTTAACTAATACACGCATAGTTAACCTGCTTTACGGAGAGATTGAAAGCAATCAAAAAAATTGGACAAAACTATTGGAAAGATTTCTAGACGTAGTATTATTTTTATCAGAAAGAGGACTTGCTTTTTTTGGATCAGATTATCGTATCGGAAGTCCACAAAATGGTAATTTCTTGGGTACTAAGCAAATATGATCCAGTCTTGGCAGAGGGTGTTTCGAAAGTTCGAACATCACAAGAAAACGGCGAAAGGATGCAGGTTCATTATCTCTCAAATAGAATTCAAAACGAGTTTATCGAAATCTGTGGTTCGTTTGTTCAACATAAAATCATCGAAGAAATCAAAGAATCCAATTTTTTTCAATTATTGCCGATGCTACGCCAGATTCATCTAACAAAGAGCAAACTGCAATAATTGTTCGATATGTTAAAATGGTTGAAACAGATTTTTCAATTGAAGAACGCTTTATTTGTTTCGATAATTTGTCAAATAAAACCGGAAATGAAATTGCCAAACGAATTTTGGCCCTCTTAATGGAACTAAATTTGAATTATGAGAATTGTGTTGGGCAAGGTTACGACAATGAATCTAATATGGCGGGAAAATATAACGGAGTGCAATCGATTATTTTGGCCAAAAATAGCAATTGTGTGTTTGCTCTTGTGCAAATCATACATTAAACCTAGTTGGAGTAAATGCAGTTGAATCTTGCAAAGAAGCGGTATTATTTTTTGGAACTATTCAAACAAATTTTTAATTTCTTTAGTGGTAGTCCAAAGAGATGGGAAGTGTTAAAAAACCATTTCAGCCTCGTTACACAATATATCGAAAACCCGATAGTCTGCACATCATTTGTATCAGCTATAAATGAATTTGAATTGAATAGTCTTTCGGCAGAAGCACAAATTCAAATTAGATCTTTTCAAAAATATTATCAAAATTTGAAAGATGAAGTTA